>RJWM01015891.1:0-46747 GCA_004363535.1 Dasyprocta punctata | reverse complement strand
TTTCATCATTTTCTTCTGGGAACTGTGTGGCTGGCCAGGCATCCTCCTGATGAATTGCACTGGAACACTGTGCTGGGTAGAGCATCAGTCCTCCAATATCCATGTTGCTAGCCAGGGCACACCCCCTGACTATGGTGCTGGATCCTTGTGCTCTGTGGTCTGTGAGGCTGGCCATGTGTTCCCCTTATGTACTTTGTTGGGTTGCTCTGGGATGCTGGGCTGGACAAAGTTTGTATCCTCCCTGCAGCTAGCAGTGGCACACCCCTGGAGCTTGTCCCCAAGGCCTAGAACCTGGCTGTGTAGAGTTCAGAACCTCCACAACCCAGGTGGTTATCAGAGATGCACCCTTGGGGTGTGGCGCTGGGGCCTTGTGTCTGGTTGTGTGCAGTTCAGAATCTCTGGGACCCAGGTGGTTAGGCAGAGTGCACTGTAGAGTGTAGCACCACCAGGACCTTGTGTCTGGCTGTGAGGAGTTCGGAACCTCTGGAGTGCGGGGCCAGCCCAGGTGTGTCCCTGGTGTATGGTGCTGAGGACTTACTCCTGGCTGGGCAAAGTTCACACCTCTAGGACCTGCTGCATGGCTACATCCTTGAACAATGGAGCTTGGACCTTGTGTTCTAATGGGCCGAGCTCCAATTCTCCAAGGCCCTGCAGCTATGCTTGCGGCTCCCTGATGAATGGCTCTGGGGCTCTGGGCTGGGCTCGGTACCTCTGTGTCCTGTGAGACTGGCTGGGCATTCCCCTCTACCTGAATTTTCTTGATAACTTATGAGAGTTTCAAGGTTTCTGTCCCACCCTTGAGATGCAAAGGATGATGACTAAGTGTCAGGGAAAAATGAATAGTAAAATCTTATGAGAAAGGAGGAGGTGGCAAGGAGATAAATTATTTCTAAATTGTTGAAATTGAGTCATCAATGAGAAAAAAACCTTTCATCTGAACATTAAGGATATCTGGTTCTTTTCCTTTCTCTGGTCAGGTAACCCATAATATACACTCCCAATTATGGCATTTGATTTTCACTATCCTAATCCTTTTGTCTCTGCCGTATACTCATCCATACTAAGACTTTATGGTACCTAGGAAGTTATATTTTTTCCTTTCTCTTAAAGACTTAAATTCAAAAGTTTAACTGCTCTGTAAAGTTGAATCCACATCCATTGTTTCCTTCCCGTATCCAAATTATTGAGCTTGCTATCATTTTTTGATGGGGATGTTGTTATATTGCCCACGCTAGCCCTAAACTCCTGAGCTCAAGAGTTTCTCCTGACTCAGCTTCCTGAGTAACTGGCACTGGAGGGACATACCACTCTGTCTGACCACCAGCTCTATCATTTTTAAATTTAAGGTCTCTCTACCAAGTTCAGGCTCTCCTTGAACTTGTTTTGTAGCCCAGGCTGCCCTCAAACTGACTTCTGTCTCAGCCTCCCAAGTGCTGGGAATTAGGGTTAAGGTTAGTGTGTGCCACCAGGCCCAGATTTTGTCATTATTAAATTCTTCTTTCCGTGTTCTTATTTTGTAATATACGATGTCCCCTGTCCTAATTCATTTTACAGTTTTTGGTAGGACATTTCCCTTTTCCTTCATTTTGTGTTTGAAGTCTTGTATCTCAGATTGGCAACATTTACACAACTACATTCTCTTCTGAAAAAGAAACTTTTCCAGGCATTGTTAGTCATAGACCAATAAACTAAGATCTATTACTTCACAACCTGTGATTATGATAGCCCAAGAGGACTCAGGTTTTAGCTTAGTCAATTACCAAGCAGGGAAAGTGATTATGTTTCAAGTTTCCATTTTGTCTGCCTCTAGACCACATCTCTTCAGCAAACCATCCTTAATAATAATAGTTATCCAGAGTCCATGCTCAATAAGCTGGCATTCACCCCCAAGTAAGCTCCCACAGTCAAGGGACCACTAAAGATAGTAGAGCTATGTGAGTCAGATTTCTCTACTGCACTTTAACTTATATAAACTTGAAGTACATTCTGATAAACTAAAATGTATATTGTAAGTCTTAGAGCAGCACAAAGAAAATAACAGTTT
Organism: Dasyprocta punctata; assembly: GCA_004363535.1. NCBI lineage: Eukaryota > Metazoa > Chordata > Mammalia > Rodentia > Dasyproctidae > Dasyprocta > Dasyprocta punctata. Next base: position 44,703 of record RJWM01015891.1, on the reverse strand, counting down.
TTTTGACTTTCTGAATTTGGCTTATTTTGCTTAACATGATGATCTCCAACTCTTATATGAGAAATCTAAAATATAAATAAAGAAAAGAAGGAAGGAAACTGGAAGCTATACTCTTGAAAATGAAAAAAGGGCAGGGAAGGGAGAGGATGGTAAAAAGATTGAAAATGATCAAGACATGTTGTATGTATGTACAAACTCCCCTAAAGCCATCATTAGACTGTATTACTAATATGCATTTATAAGACAGAAAATGTTTGAACATTATCCAACAACCCGAACAAACACTACATACCTACTAAAATGGCTAACACTGATAATACCAAGTGCTGACAAGTGTGTGGAGCAACAAGAACTCATTCACTGCTGGAAGGAGTACAAAATGGTGACACTAATTAGGCAGTTTCTTGCAAAAATCAAACATAAAATACAGCAATTGCAATCCTTCGTACTTACTCGAAATCGTCGAAACCTTATGTCTACACAAAAATCTGTGCACAAATGTTTATACAAGGTTTATTCTTTTTTTTAAGCCAGAAAGTTTTATTTTTTAACAAAGAATGTAATTTATTAAGAACTTAATGGACAGAAGGGATAGAAGCACTAGGGAGCAAGTTTGAATATGCAGAAACTAGAAAAATCACTCAGTCAATGGATTTCTTCTAGTCAAGAAAGTAATGCATGCAGAACAACCTGTATCTGCTTGGGGCTATTAAACCGAATAAGCACCTGAGAGAAAAACTGGTAGAATCAAGCAAAAGCAATCTGCGAACAAATGCATTAAAGGTAAACCCTTGCTTCTTCTTCTCCAGTCCCTGGTCTCTTGAAGATAACATCTTGTTGCCCTCTCAGCAACCCATACAGAGTGTCAGCTCCAATTTCCAGATGGTGAATCTGAGGCTTGGGCATTTTCTGGTACTTTGGTCAAAGACCCACAGCTACAAAATGCTGTTCAACTCTATGATTTCTCTCCCCATGACAAGGCTACTGGAATTTCCTGGTTAATTACTACGTCCAGAACTGAATGAGCACACAACCTACCCAACACCCAATGAAACATTCTGAGAAAAGACAAGACAATAGAAAGTGAAGAACTAGAAAATGTTCTGTGGACAAGCCTGAATACTCAGTACTAGAAGTGTTAGTTTGGAGCTTCCCTCCAAAAGGCAAATAGTAATCCTCATTTTTCTAAAGAGCTAATGTTCCCTAGTGAGAGAAAAAGAAGTTGTCCTGCTTATTTTTTGAAAAGCCATTGCCCAAGATTGGAAGACTAATTAGAATTCACGTGTATACAGCACTTTGCATTAATAAAATTATTTTATTTTTATTATGAAATCTTCTCAGCAACCCTCTAAAGTTGGTGGCAAAACATATCTTCTAATTAGACTTTGTCTTATGAAAGAGATTTTGAACTTAGTTTCTTTACATGAGTTATCCATATATTTTTATGTTTAAGACATCACAAAAGAATATGAAATATTTTCTCTTAAATAAGGTAATTCATATTTGTTTTGCACTTTTAAAACTTTGCATTTGAGGGAAAATATTTGTTAGAAGAAGGCATTTCTAAGGTTATTATGAAAGACAATGTGGAATGGGACTCTATATGGGAAACTTTACTTGGTGGCCCCCATTACAGACAACTATTTTATAAAATTGGACATACCAATAATATCCTTGGTTCAAGCTGCCACATTCCTGTGGCGAAAATCTGTGGTGAAGCAGATAGGAAATAGTTAGAAAAGGCTAGAGGACCCTTGTACGTACCGACCTGTCATACTACTTACCATCTGATGTTTCCTTTTATAATTTTTTACTTTTTATTTTATTAGTACATGTTTGCAGTTCATGCAGTTTGCAGTCATCTTGGAGAATGGTAACATGAACATACTACAGCTTGTTTCTTTTTTAGAATCCTCTTTCTCTTCCCACTTCTGACTCTGACTGACCATTGTAAGCCAATCTTCTAATTTTCTATACATTTGTATATCTTGTGTTATATCTGTTTTCCTAGTAAACCCTGCCTGATACAAGGGTTTAAGATGCAGAAACTGGATGTGGAACTGAGAAAAGGAAGAGAACCTAGACACCCATTAAACAGAGTCACTGAAAGAACACATACACAAAAGTAACACTCTAATAAACAGAAGGCCATAAAAGAGCATAACGTAACCCCACATTACTAAATAAATCAAGAAACATGCAAAAATTTAAATCTATGAAATGTTCAAGTGGAATTCAGATTAACTATTCCCATGGGACAGTGCATATGTGATTTACATTCAACTTCTTTGCTAGAGAGTCTGAGTGCTCACACCCCAGTTAATCTCTCATAATGTTCCACTGCAAAACTGAAGCTAACTCAGACTCGGGACTTCCTTCTGCCAGGTTGCCAGCATTCTTGAAGAGTCTGATCCAGTCTGAGTTCTTGGATTAGGAAATATTGCTTCCCTCTCCCTTGGTGTGATGGTGGAATCACCGGAGAGATTCACTGGCACAAAATTGTCCACAGAGTCAGGATTATTCCTAGGCAATTCGATTAGCTACAGTAGTAACAGGTTAACCCATTATGGTGGTATCTATCAGGGCTAGTTGAGAAACAACATATCAGGAGATTCTATTTTGGTCTCCATTTAACCTAGAGAAGAAATTCATGGTTATGGTATAAGCATCATAACAGCCCAAGTATGGACTCACAGGTAATATACACTAACTGTGATGGCTGTCTTCTCTAATGGTGAGAAAACTCAAAAGTAATTTTATATAATTAGTCATCTAATGCCCAGTGGGTTGGGGAGTAATGTGGGGGTGGGGAGTGCAAAGATTTTTTTAAAGTCTCCTGCTATGTAGTATGGGAAGGAGGAATTAGGAGGCGGGAGGAAAGGATCCTAATAATCGTAAATATATGTCATATATTTAGACAGGGATAACAGGGAAAACTGAGTAAAAAATTGGTAGTGAGAAATGGGAGTGGGAAAAGATTCAGTCATTGAAAAAGTTAAAGGGAGACAAATGAAATAGGGAAGAAAAAAGAAAATAAAAAGAAAGAATAAGAAGCAGGAGAAAGAAGTGAAGTGAAGAGACAGATAAAAGTAAGAGGGATATAAAGGGACAAGGCAAAATTTCCTTACCCTCTATAAACTATATTGGAAGAAAAAGGCAAGAAGAAGAAAAGCACATATACAAGCAAACATGCCCACAAAACAAAATGGGAAAATAATAGAATAAAAGCAGGGGAAATAAACAGAAGGAGGAAAACAGCAAAAACTAAAAATAAAGGTATAATACAACAAAAAAAATTGAAGAAAGTTTTCTATTGCTTTGGACATGTAACTCTTCTTCTTAGCCCAGGATTTAGGAGCAGAGTCCAAGCCTCTGTTTACCCTAGAAGTCTAAGGTAGCCATTCACCCCTAACTGGATGCAGACACCCACATACTGTGAGAGCAGGGGGTCAGTGTGAGGTTCCAATCCTGTGTAACTCAGACTGAGCCTAGCTTCTGGCTGCAGGAGCCAGATTCCTGCTCAGTAGCCAAGCTCCTCAGTGGGACTCCCTCCAGCCCACTATTGGCTGTCTCCCATGGTTGTCTTTACCTCATCAACTCTGGGAGCTTGACTGTGTGGAGCGTAGCTTGGAGCCAAGGGACTGCTCTGGGACCCAGGTTCAAACACTCAGCCCTTCCCTACAATTGCATCCCCTCCAACTCTTGTTCCACAATTGTGGCAGTAGATGCTGTATTGAGGTCACTTACTAACAGTTGACTGTGGAAAGTGACTCAGGGAGTAGTATCCCATGTTTTCCTTGCTTGTTCCAACTACTGCTGATTCTCTCAGTCTCAATTCATTTCCCTGGTTCTCTATGAGCAAAGTAAGTTTTTAGTTTTACTTTGTCTCCTGGCTGGCAACTGGCCAGCTGCTGTCAGTGTTGACATGGTTTGTAGGGAGTCTCCTCTCTTCTCCATGATGTGATCTATTTCTTCTGTATCACTAATACTTCTTTCCTCTCCTTTGTGAGTTCCCTCCTGGTTCCCAGGTAACTGCCTCTCACTTTGATTCTTCTCCAAGATACTGCTTTCCATATTCTGGACACTATGTCCTGGAGAAGCATGAGTTGGCATTCCCTGCTCCACCCTTTTTTTCCTCCCTCTTGAAGTTTCTTAAAACAGAACATACTGCAGACAGGCCCCCTAGTCATTTCTGCCAGTTTCATTGGACATTAGTACCCAAATAACACTGTGTTCTCTACTATTAAACTCCCAAGGTCGATGATTTTGTAGTGGGGTTGAATATGGTGCCAAAGAGATTGTTTTTCCAAGTTCAGTCACCATGATCAGTAGGCTTCATTCAAATCCTAAGAACACAAAACTCCAAAGCATAGGTAATCCAGATCCTATGTGCAGTGCTCATGCAACCTGTCTGCCAAAACCATGCAAACCTTGCAGAAAATGCTACAACTTTAGGAAACTCTGATTCAGTTGCATTTTGGGTCCTCTTTGTCAAACTGGTTCCCAAATTACTCTCAGCTACTCCTATACCATGGTATTGGTAGTCTTTCTCCTTGATGCTCTTTATAACTTAGTGTGAATAAGTTAATTGGTAACAGCGAGGGTAGCTATTTCTTTTACTCCATATTTATAAAGTATCTTATATAAAATAATTCAACAGGGTCTGCAAAGCATCCTAATTTCCTATATATAATTAATGCAGGTCTGCTGCCTAATTGGAAAAGGGCAAGTACAGCTGCTGCCATGACCTTTTTCTATGTTCTTCTGAAGTCTCCAAAGCTTCTATCTGCTGCAACGCCTTTTTTTTTTTTTTTTTTTGGTGGCCTGGTGGGAGTTTGCTTCAGAAGGTTTTGGGGGAATGCTTTACATTTTCCTAGCAAAAGCAACCCCTTATTACGCAGCCAAATGAATTCCATCCTCACCCAATCAAAAATTGGGCAAGTGTCATGGCACACACCACTACCTTTGATTGCTTGTTTTAATTGCTTACGCTACTCTGGTGAAGAAATCTGAATCAAGTTAGGGGTTGATCATGGCCCAAGTGAGAATCAGATTTCCACTATGTGCACAGCTGAAAGAGGACAGTTTTCTACCCTATGGCTCTGACAATCCAAAAACCCAGAACATCTATTCTCTTTGCTTTAGGGGTAAGAGTGATGGAAAGAAAGCCATTTCTCAACACAAACTTACCAAAGTTGATTCAGAGCAACTGTGTTTGATTTAATTAAAATCCAACTTAGGTCCTTTAGACTTTAAGAAAGGCCAGAGCTGGTTCTTCACAGAAAGCTTAATATACCCCAGGGTCCTGTTGATGTGGCAGGAGTTAGACAAACTGGCTCCAGCACTTCCTAGCTGTGTGACCTCAGACAAATCACTTAACATCTCTGAGCCTCAAATTCTTTGTCTGTTAAATCAGGGCTTATTCTCTGTAGGGTTTATTCCTGCCACTCTGTGAGTCCCTCGGGACTTGTGGATTGTAAAGGCAGGGGCTGTTGCTGCAGCTCTATTCATGCTAATGCCAGGATCTTCCCTTACTAGCTGGGTAAGAGCTATAGTAGAAGGGTAAGGAATAAGCTGAACTACTGTCCAAATTTCCCAGGAGTTTAAATACTAAAACCTAGAGAGTATTGGACAAACCAGGATCTGCTGGTCACCCTAGCACTAAGAAACCAGATGTTTCCCCTGACCAAGATTGCAAGGACTATCGCTACCTGTGAATCCTCTCTCACTACTTCCTATGCTAAGGAAGAACTATAAAAGATCATCTATGTCCCTGTTTTTGATAAGTGAAATTTTTAAAAGTTGAATGTTATGCTGTATTGATTTTTTTCTGAACCAGCAACAATGTTATTATTTGCAGATCATTCACATGATATTTTGTACACATAAATATATACAATCTATTCTTTTTTCTTCCCACAGCTCATCCAATTCTACGTTTCCAAGTTTCTTGCTTTCCATACTTAATGAATCACAGATCAATGACAATATTGATCCATGCTGAGTAGCACCATTTCTTTTTGCAGTTGCACAGCAGTCCACCATAGGAAAATAAAGTGATTTATTTGAATGACTTTCTATCGATGGGCAGTGGTTTCAAATTTTATTCTATTACAAATTGCACTGCAATGCTCTCTGAATATGCACATCATTTGTTTTTTGGTGTGACTACACTGAAAAGAAAAATGTCAAGAGTTGGTAAATTTATACCCAGTCCACTGAGATAATAAAACCTAGACATATACATTTTGAAGAAGCCAAAAGCCTAGAAGCAGGAAATTCAGTGAAAAGTACAGTGTTAAGTGGAAGCTTAGCTTCTGTTTTCTCAAATCTTTTTGCCTCCTCCCCTTCCTTTTTTGTATTGCTGGAGTCTTCTTAGGAAGAGCAAGGGATACTAATTCCTTGGCAGGTGAGCAATCTGGGTCCAGGCTAACAATATACAGAAAGTGGTAATCTGGCTCTTTGCAATTGGCTCAGACTAACAGTACCCAGGAATGGAGAAGAACTTGACTGAGCCCTTCAAGATCTACACACAAGTTTGAATGGTTTTGCTGCATACTGCCCATGCAGCCTTGAGCAAGTCATTTCACCGCTCTGAATAAGTTAAGAGCTCCAGTTTATGTACTTCAAAGTTTCTGCTCTTGCCACAAAACTGTCTTTTAACTTCCTGTTCTTGGCCTTAGGAATGAGTAATCTTAGCTCTCCCCGTCCTGTTAGATGATGAAAATAAGTCCCCAGGAGAATCTGGACTTAACAAAGTCAAACAGCAAGTTAGTGTCAGAACCAGGACGGGGCTTTAAGCCACCCTGTTTGGTATTGGCACTACTCATTGATCTTAGGTGAGTGAAGGTTCTCAGCAACCACATCTATTGAGTTTGCTTTGTGTTGGCAGTGCCTCCTGGAATGTGTGAAGAGTTCCAGGGCTCCAGAGAAATAGCATAGAAAGAGGTGAATGGAGGCAAGCAGGAAGATGACTTGACTTCAAGACTGGCATTAAGAGAAAGAGCTGGGTCAGAGTTTTGGTATTTTGCTGGAAAAGTGAATTATGGAAGACTCCTCATAGAGGGTTAGCTTTGCAAGTGCAGACAAGACTAAAGGCTGCATTTAGGGAAAGAAAAATAGTTTTTTTTAGCCTTGGAGGAGCCCAAAGTTTAGAATCACGAAATTCAGTGAAAGAACTGTGTAAAAGAAAGCTCAGTGTGTGACACCTACTGCTATGGCAACTATTGTGTGATAACCAGAAGAGGAAGTTGTGTGGTCACACAAAGTCCCAACGGAAAAAATACCATGGTATTTTGAACTTTGGCCCCCATCTTAACCAGGATCACAGAGGTCAGGACACCAATGAACTTATCTAGTACCACCAAACATCCAGAGAATGAAAAAGGCATGCATGCTTCTAATTAGCTTCTTCCCTACTCTTCCTCCCTGACCATCAACTACCATAGATGAAAGATCTAACATTTTATATCTGTTTCTTTTCTCTAGGACACTGCTCACTGCTTCTAAACCTGAGATCTCACCAGTAAGCCATGTCCTCTTTATCTTAACCATGTGCTATGAGACCAGTGGTTCCTATACTTTAGTGATGGACCTCATTAGAAGCAGTAGATCAGGAATTTCTTAACTAAGTTTCTCTTCAACCATCCCCTACAGAGTAAGGGAATTGCTATTGGCTAGTATGTGCCACTATTTCCCTTGATTTGTATATATCTGGTGCCCATAGGAACAATCTTATGAAGGAAGTGGAGAAGTTGGAGCATAAAGTTAAATGACTAGATCTAAATCATGAGTAGATGAGTTATGGTTTGAACTCTGATCCTGTTTGACTCTACTGCCCACTCTCAATCAATACCATATATATACATGATGATATTCATCATGATGTGACTTTTGTGTCAGTTCTAAATTGGGAATAATTTCAGTCTATTTATTTTTTTCTTAAGTGCCACTATTTTACTCAGTAGGAAAAGCCACAGACTGGCAATATCTGCAGATTTTCAACTTTTTGAGTTATATTTCTTTGAGGAAACTGTGTACTGCAAATGATTTCAGAAATAGTCAGGAAAAACCTCACAGTCCTTAGTGAGTACCTGAAATGTCCTAATCCCAAATTTTGCATATATTGGTAATCTATATAAATATGTTGGACCTTATCTATGAGCTCACAAATCTGGAGAATTCAGCTTTTAGATCAGTGCTGCCCAACCTTTTGGGTACCAGGGATGGGTTTTGTGGAAGACAGTTTTTCCACAGACAAGATGGGGGTGGTTTCAGAATGATTCAAGTGCTTTGCATTTATTTTACACTTTATTTATATTTTTCTTACATTGTAATATATAATGAAATAATTATAAAACTGACCATAATGCAGAATTGAGTAAATAAAATAAGGGGTGGGCTACAAGCAGACTGAAATAAATGTAAGATTTTGACTTAAAACCTGACACCAGATGCAGCTGCACAACTGAAGTATATCAACTCACTATAAATTCTGCCACCAGATGCAGCTTGTCAATTGCCAAGGCTCCCTGCTGAGTCTCTCAGTTAAGTTTCCAAACTTCTCAAATTGACACAATATATCAACCATGACATACGGTCCCTGTGCAGTCAAATCTCTTTTCTAATGTTGACGTGTATTTGAACCTGCTCCCTAGCATCACAGTCTCAGCTCCACCTCAGATTGTCAGGCATTAGATTCTCACAAAGAATATGCAGCCTAGATCCCTTACATGTGCAATTCACACCCCTATGAGAGTCTAATGCCATTGCTGATCTGACAAAGGCAGAGCACAGGTAGCAATATGAGCAATGAGAAGTGGCTATATATATAGATGAGGAGGAGAAAGGGAGGGAAGGGCAGTGATTGCAGGAGATACTCATCTGTCAAGGTTCCTAATGGGCCACAGGTCAGTACTTCTCCTTGACCAGAGGGTTGGGGAATCTCTGCTTTTAAGTTATGTAAAATTTCAGATAAAAAAGGAACCTTGCAAGTATGTAGTTCATTTGGCCATAACTCAAGTAAGCAATAAAGCAGTGAAGGCTCAATTTTTATGCTTCCTGTGCTATGGCTTTTTGAATTATGACTTTAAATATCTTTGAGAATATACTGGTAAGAGACATATCAGCTAACTACATATACTTTCTAAGTGGATGTTTACTCTTCAGTTGGGAAGATGCCTTATTGCCATTCTGGCCCTATACAGACAACCATCTCAAGCCCTGCATAGGGCCTAAGAATGTATTGACTAACAAGTTCTCTGGGGATAAAATAGCTAGATTACAGGCAATGTGTGGGTATGGTTTTTATTTTTTTCTTAGCCTTATGAAGTAGCATTGACAAGAATTGTGAAGAAGGTAGACAGAAATTAATTCTGGGCCAGTTGATTCTGCTTGCTTCTTAAAGCAATGGTGGTCTAGAGAAGATGAAATTCACTAATTCTCCAGTAATTATATGTGAGTAGTTGAAATGGAAGGAAGAAAGGAAGGAAAGCAGGTACAGAGAGAGAGAGAGAGAGATGTGTCAGTCATGCCTTGTAAGATCAGGAGCAGGTTATCAAGTAAGAGTAACTCAAGGGTGGGATTGGTTGGGGGATACCGTTGGTGATAATATATCAAAGGGAAACTCCACTCAGCATCAAAAGAAGTTCATAGCCCTGGTGCCTTTGAGAAGAAGACTGTCCTTGGATGTGCAAAATTGCATCATATGAAGTCAGAAGGTACTGTAGTTTGATGACTCATCAAACCTGGAGGAGAAAGGGAGGGAAGGGAAGTGACTGCAGGAGACCCTCATCTGTCAAAGAAAAAACTGTTTGGGACCTTGGTTCCAGAAAAACTACTGGTCATGTAACAAAATTGAAAAGTTTTGCCAATTGATTAAAGGAGGCTGCCAAGAACAGACTTTCTGGAGTAATAATAGTACTACGGGTAATTGCTAGTTGTTGGCAAGTCTCTACTATGTGGGAAGGACTATTCTAATAGTGTTCCATGGGTCATCTTTTATGATCCTAACAACACTAAAGGATAGGTGTCATGATAATTCTCATTTTATAAATGGAGAAACTGAGTTTTAAATAGTTTAAAATTAAGTAATTTCCCTAATAGAGAAATTAATGACAGAGCTAAAAATTGCTCTTGAAGTTTCACACGACATGAATAAGCAGTTATTCCCTCAGGGGAAGAAAACAGCACAGTTTAAATCATTGATCTTATTGGAAGTTATACTCTATCCCAAATCAGTTGAAAGAAAAAAGGGAGATTGGTGTTGGGAGATTAGTAGTGTGAATCACAGCTCACTGGTTCAGATTTGCTTTCATTTTTAGTATTAAATGCTGAAGTAATTAAAATAATAATAATGATTCAATTTACACAGCATTTATAGGCCATTAAGATCTGGATGATTCTCATTTGTCTCTGAAGACAACCTAAAAGGGTAGACAAAGCATGTAGTGACTTTTTTTTTTTTAGGGAAGGAAAGGTTTATTTTTTACAGTTTCTCGGGAGTTTTGGTCCATATTTAGTTGGCTGCAAGTCACTATGGTGTGGCGGGGTGGCTGTTCATGGCGGCCACCACACAGCAAGGCGTGTGAACCAGGAAGAGAGAGAGACAGACACGCATTTGTTCCACCTTACTCGGTATGTTAGCTCCACCCCTGTGCGCGTGCAGCACTCACATCACCAATCCCAGCGCTACAGAACAAACCAATCATGAATGCCAGACTCAGCCCCTTCCACGTTACATGAGGCCTTGGGGAGGACATAGTATCCAACTAATACATTTCACCCCTGGCCCCCCAAGGACTCATGTATATCCTTCATACTAAAGACATTTAGTCCATCTCCAAGATTTGTCAAAGTTGTAACAGTTTCAGCATTGCTGAAAAGTCTAAGTCCCAAATCTCCTCCGAGATCAATGGCGAGCTCTTATTTGTAACCCCCTGTACAAATGAAAACAAGATTAAGCACTTCCAACATATAAAGGCACAAGATAAACATTACCATTCCAAAAGTTACAAACAGGGGAATACAAAGCATTGGAACCAAAGCAAGTCCAAAATCCAGCAGGACAAACATTTAAGTCCTGGAGTTCTACACTCAGCACCTGAAGCAATCTGGTTGCAAACTCCAAAAGGCTTGAGTGATTCCACCCTTGTAGCACTTCCAGGGGTTTTAACTTCCATAGCTTCTTTCTTAAACCCACTCTGTTTGATTCTTGTACCTTTGCTTGGACTATCCACTTTTATGGCTTTTTTAAACCTTTGGGTTTTCCATTGCACCCTTGTCTTTACCCATTTATCTTTACATATTGTCATCTGAAATCATGGAGAAAGGTGTACATTTTTCTTGCACTTAAAATGAGTGCCATGCGGATGCTGCCAAGGTTCACAGACAGCTGGATCAGTGGCCAGGCTTTCCTCCTCTTGGCTATAGGGATCAACTGCCTGAATCACTGAGCTCTCTGAAACTGATTGTGAGGAAAAGCTTCTCTATGCCACCGCCATTTTGGAATCTGATGTGGCCGCCGCCATTCTAGAACCTGTGGCCTCTGTCGCCACTCCAGAACATGGTGCTCTGTGGCTTTTTCCTCCAAGCAAACTCTTTCACCTTTGTCAGCTTGAGACTGCAAAGGGGGGAGGCCCACTGTTTCCCAGAATGCCCCCAGGCCATCTTTTTTCTTTCTTTGTTCCTTCTCAGCAATCGAGATCTCAGCTCTATCTTTACAGTCCACAGCTTCCTGGCCAAACTCACACGGTTTTAAATCACCATGCTGGGCTCTTTGCTCTTGATTCCCAACATAAATCTTGCTAAGAGCCTCCAACAGTAGCCAGGCCAGGGGCCGAGAGTTTGGCTCAGTGGCTTAAGCACCTGTCTGGCAGGTGTAAGGTTGTGAGTTCAGTCCCCGGTGCCGAAAAAAAAAAAAAAAAAAAAAAGCCAGGCCACCATTTCAGCATTCTGCTGCCTAGAAATTTCTTTCACCAGACTAATCACTCCATCGCCCTTAAACTCAGTCTCAGGCAAAGTCTCTGGGCACAGGCAGAATGTAGACAAACTTTCTGCCAAGCCATAACAAATTATGTGGAGTCCAACACCCAATGGAGTCCTTCTTCCCAGCAGAAACCTCCCAAGCCTGGTCTTTATTGGCAGGCTTTCTATCAGCCTTCTGGTCTTCTGAGCTCTGACCAGAATCTCCCATACAGAACTGTGCATGCTGTTCCAGCACCACTTTTTCAGGCAACACCTCCAAACCTTTCCAAACTCTTCCCACAAGCCATTTCCAAAGGCTCTTGAACCACATGGTCAGGTTTAGTCACAGCAACAACCCCACTCCTCTGGTAGCAAATTTTGTCTTAGTTACTTTTCATTCATTGCTGAGACAAAATACCTGACCCCCAAAATTAGGGAAGGAAAGATTTATTTCTTACAGTTTCTCGGGAGTCCATATTTAGTTGGCTCCAAGGCAGCATCTCGTGGTGGGGCAACCATTCATGGTGGCCACCAAACAGCAAGGAGTGCAAACCAGAAGAGAGAGCTTTTTTTTTTTAAAGTGAAAGCGTTTTGACTCAAGGATGTAAGGTAAGTGACATGCACATGGTCACTACATGGCAAACTACCTCTGACTGCTTGACCTTTTTTCATTGAATCTTTACATTTTATATTTTATATGTTTCACATCCATACCAGTTCATATTTCAAAGCCTGATTTCTACTTTCCTGCCATTCTGCAAAATAACTCTGCCATCCCTGCTACTAAAGAAATATGACATAATCAAGTGTGCCATTGGCAGGCATCCTCTTGGTTAATGAAGGTAATAGCATGCTGGACCCAAAGGGAAATTCTTCTCTGACTTGTATAGCTCCTAGTAATAAAAAAATTAACCAGGCCTTGCTACAATACACAAAAGCATCCCTTAAGGATCTTACTGAAAAATATTGAGAGTGCTGCCCTTTCTGTTGCTTCCCTATCCCAGGGACCATTTCCCACAGCTCATTGAGATGGTTTTCTCTGCAATCTACTGCTGCCATTTTCACAACTTTGGACCTTTATTTATTTCCTTGTTTGAAACACCCTCCATACATGCATCCTCTTCCTATTTCTCCCAGCAAGTAAATACCTGGTAAAATTATACTCCCCCACTCTCTTTATCCTAGGCTATGTTTAAGGGATTAAGGCTGCTTGACTCCTAAATGCCCACTAACTACAGTAATCAAACACTAACACCCACTGACCAGGGATTAGAGCAAGGTTGACTGTTACCTTTTGGATTTTGTGCTGTTAAACTCTTGAGAACATACACAGAGGGACAAGTAGAAAAATACAATTACACTAAGGGAGTGAGGAGGATGGGGGGAAGAAAGAAGAGGAGTGGAAGAGAAATAAGTGGAAGAGAAATGTTACATTAGAAGTGTATCTAGGGGGTGACAGTAAACATAGATTTGTAGATGATGAGATGTTTATTTTCCCACTAATGATGCATAGGATTCCCACTTGTCCTGTAATAGTCTTTGAGCCACTACTTAGTTGGCTCTGAGATTGTACCCTAATCAATGTGTGCAATTCCCTATTTAAAGTTACTGGGGAGAAGGCAGCAGCAACTAAGATGGGAAGAGAAGTTGTTATCAGCTGCAATCTGGGGAAGAGCTAGCCTTGAATTGCAGGAAAAAAATAAACAGGTGGAAAAATATCCTGGGGCAGGGAGAGGGGACTATCCTTTAATTGCAAACAGGACCTTGCAAATATTGCTTGCAAAAAGGAAGAATCAGGAGAAACAAACTCAATAATAACAGTGTGCACACACCAAAATTAAGCACAGAGAAATACAGAGACTCAGCTATTCCCTTCTTGCCCCTTCTACCTATGCATATATATGATAAAAATTAATGCTCCCATCAGATTAACATTTGATATCCACAACTTTTCTGACTGACCCTGCTAGGTGCTTCATGTATTTTAGTGCCAATATAACAATATTGCAAAGTAGTAAATTGAATTATCCACATGTTACAGATAAGGCACTGAAACTCAGAACAGTGGAACCCACTTCTGCAAGATCACACATAGCTCAAAAGATGGATGATTTTGAACTTATCTGTTTGATTACAAAGCTTAGACTAACTTCTGGTCATTATACTGTATTATTAAACACACTACCTCTGTCTTGGAAAGTGAAGGTTGATTTCAGATGAGAGAGAAAGTAGACAGTTTGCTACCACAAGAGACTGGAATGAACCTATTTATGAGTTTTCATGCAATGTTTGAATGCATGTATAATATAAGCAGCAGTGTTGCTCCTGAGAAAGGCAGTGAGCTTAATTGACTCTGAATTCTTTGGAGTTCGGCCCTCAGCAGTGACACACTATGCAAGCAAATCATATCACTTCTACACCTTGCTATTTCCTTGCTAGTAACTATGAATAAGGATACATAAATTTGGCACTTAATCATGGGAAGCCAAAATATTAAAGAAAAAACTTAATATCCCTCAGGTCTGTTGACATAAATTAGCTTCCTATAAAACTGAAGATTGCATAGTTAGCCCTAACCTCAGGAATTTTATTTCAAATTGAGAAGGTGCAGAAGGTAAACTTCAATGTAAAACTCTCTTGATAAATTGCAATTTTTGTCAAGCTAAGTTATGTTGACAAGCACAGTATCCCCCAGTGCCACAACTTCTCCATAGTAGATACTTGGCAAAAATTTCCAAAGTGAAACTGGGTGGGAAAAAAAATCGCTGCCAGGGAGGATCATGAGAAAGAATATTCTCAAATGTTTAGGAATCTTTTATTAATTGGCTCTTAAAACACATGAGTATTCTTATATACCTAAGCATTTATACTTAGGCAAAACTTAATTTAGTGTAGTAAAAAAGGTAGATCTTGGATTCAGAAAAATCTGTATATAAAAATCATTTCCACTGTACTTGTTGTAGGTCTTTGGGGAAGTCATTTACATTACAAACATCAGAAATTTTATTTGCCAAAATGCATATGTTATGGTTTGTGTTCCTATGGCCCTGCCTCAAGCCTCATGTAATCATGGACACCGCTGAGTCTAGCATTCGTGATTACTTTGTTGTCTGGCACTGGGATTGGTGGTATGAGTGTTGCACCTGCCCAGGAGTGGAATTGGCATATAGTGTAAGGTCAGGAAGAAGGCATGTCTCCCTCTCTTGTCAGTTTGCACCTTGCTGTTTGCAGCTGCCATGAATGACTGGCCTTCAGCCATGCCACCCTGCCTTTGCAACCAGCTGAGTATAGGCTGAAACCACCAAGAACTGTAAGAAATAAACCTTTCCTTCCTTCATTTTGGGTGTCAGGTATTTTGTCTCAACAATGAGAGAAAAGTAACTAAGACAGAATTTGGTGCCAGTGGAGTGGGGATTTTGCTGTGATTATACCTGACCCTGTGGTTCAAGAACCTTTGGAAATGGCTTGTGGGAAGAGTTTGGAAAGTTTTGGGGCTGTCACATGAAAGAGTGGCACTGGAACAGTTTAGGCTGTTCTGTAGGGGAGATTCTGGTCAGAGCTCAGGAGACAAGAAGGCTGATAGAAAGTCTGATGGTAAAGCCCAGGTTCGGGTGGTTTCTGCTGGGAAGAAGGACTCTATTGATTGTTGGACTCCACACGATGTGTGTTATGGCTTGGCAGAAAGTTTGTCTGCATTTTGCTTGTGTCCAGAGACTTTACCTGAGGCTGAGATGAAGGCTAGAGGATCAATTAATCTGGCAAAGGCAATTTCATGACCTAGGGGCATCCTGGGAAGCAGCAGGGCTCCACCCTTTGCAGCCTCAAAACTGAAAAAGTGAAGGACTTTGCTCAAAGGAGAAAGCCACAGAGTGCCACATTCCAAAGTGGTGACGGAGGTCACAGGAGGTTCCAAAATGGTGGCAGCCGCACCAGATTCCAGAATGGTAGTGCATAGAGAATCTGTTCCTCATAATCAGGTTCAGAATATTCAGTGATCCAGGCACTTGACCCCTACAGCCAAGAGATAGGAAAGCCTGGCTACTGATCCAGCTGGCAGCAGATCTTGGCAGCATGAATGTGGTGCTGGTTTTAGGTGCAAGGAAAATGCATGCATTCTTAGGTTAAGGCAGCTTCCACTCCAATTTCAGAAGGCCTGGGAGGCCAAACAATGTGCCCCTGAGAGGGCAGTATGTAAAGATGTAAGGGTGAAGCCAAAGGTGCAGTGGATACCTCAGAAGTTTGGAAAAGCCAGGAACATGGATCATCCAAGGAAAGCTGCAAAAACTGAGCAGAATGGGCTTATGAGAGAAGCTGTAGGAACTGGAATCCCTGGAAGTGCCATGGGGTGGAGTCACTCAAGCCTCTTGGAACTTGCAACTGGATTGCTTCAGATGCTGAGTATGGAACTCCAGGACTTAATGTTCACCCTGTTGGATTTTGAACTTGCTTAGTTTCCAATGCTTTGTATTCCCCTTTGTAACTTTTGGAATAGTAATGTTTATCTTGCGCCTTTGCATGTTGGAAGTGTTTAACTTTGTTTTCATTTGTACAGGGTTATGCAGCTAAGAGTCTACCTTCCATCTTGGAGGAGATTTGGGACTTGAACTTTTCAGCAATACTGAAACTGTTAAAACTGTGGCAACTCTTGGAGATGGATTAAATGTCTTTTGTATGAAGGATGTACATGAGTCTTTGGGGGGCCAGGGATGGAATGTTATTGTTTGTGTTCCTATGACCCTGCCTCAAGCCTCATGTAATCATGGATGCCACTGAGTCTTGTGTTCATGATTGGTTTCTTGTCTGGCACTGGGATTGGTGGTGTGAGTGTTGCACCTGTCCAGGGGTGGAGCTGGCATATAGTGTAAGGTCACGAAGAAGGCATGTCTCTCTCTTCTATCAGTTTGCTTCTTGCTGTTTGCAGCTGCCATGAATGGCTGGCCCTTAGCCATGCCACCCTACCTTTGCAGCCAGCTGAGTATAGATTGAAACCCCCAAGAACTGTAAGAAATAAATCTTTCCTTCCTTCATTTTGGGCGTCACATATTTTGTCTCAACAACGAGAGAAAGGTAACTAAGACAGCATATAATGACATTCAACTCTAATAAGGATCAAGATAAGGCATGAAAATATCCAGTATGGGCTAGAAATGCAAGTAATAGCTCTTCTTCCTTTCTCATGGCCATATTTTTGGACCTCTAAATTGGAACACAACCCTTGTTAAGGGTGAATGTATATGTGATTACAACAGGGCTGTATTTAAAATCAGTGATTTGCCCCAAAATTTAGGAGCATAATTTTTTTTTTTTTTTTTTTTTTTTTTTTTTTGCGGCACCGGGGATTGAACTCACAACCTCGCGCCTGCCAGGGCAGGCACTTAAGCCATTGAGCCAAACTTAGGAGCATAATTCACATATCAATTTATAAACTCAAGGTGCTTTTGATTTTTGTGGATTTGTCCATGAAAGCACAGACTCTCTCCTTCCTATGAGTAACATAGCAAGGATCATTGGGAAAGGAAGCAAAGATTATAAATAGAAAATCAAATTTAAGTCTGTAGAATTTGTGCCTGCTGTGCCTATGATGACACACATTGTGGTGGGATTACGAGTTCCCCTTACCCCCAAAAAAGAGAGAACAGAACTTGAAGCATCAGAAGGACTTCTACTATAGGTATGAAGTTATGTTAAAAGAAATACTGTGCTCAAGCCTAGAAGAGAAACCAGTATTGGAACAAGAGTGATTAGAACAGTTGGTGAACACAAGTACTTGTATCTCTTTAAATCTAGCATACAGGTATTTCAAATCTAATGGTTTCTAATGTTTATATTAAAACAAGGCAATTTTAAAAGGCCCCAAAGACTGACTGAGTTGAAAACATCTTCCGTTGTATTCCTTTACCCACAGATACGGAAAATAATACCTTTAATAGGTGCTATAACTAAGACACCATTGTCCACATGGTAGTAACTGTTGATGTATCCTAATTTCATGCCAATTGCCTAGAGGAAATTACTAGTTTTTAGAGTCTAATTTTGCAAATTCAAACACTAGTTAAATGAAATAAGGGCAAGTATCACAGGAGCCATTTCATCACATAACAAACTACTGTATTTTAAAAGCAGGTTTTTTGTGTCTTTACTGTACAAGATCAACTAAGCAGATCCATGACTTTACTGGATAGAATGCAAAAGCCTACAACTATCTACATTACAGCTACTGCCATATGCTTATCCTAAAATAAAACAAAACAAAACTCATATTCACCTTTGTCATCTATGTGCTTGAGACTCACTTATGCGCTTTGGGTTTTCAAAGGAAAACAGGCAAATGTACCTTCTGATTTTATCTGTTTACTTCTGAAAACAAGGCAGTTGGAATATTAAGCAAAAACCCATCTGCTTGATTACAGTTATATGGGCTAACTATATACTTGAGCTGTCCCTTCCAAATGTCTATTCTTCTCTTTCTTAATGATTACTTTTCCACCTTTTATCTTTGATACAGAGGAAAGAAATGCTTATTGTACTTAGCACTTAATTCTGCTAGGAGTGGCTGAAGACTTGCTATATCAAATGAGACTAGTGGAAAACCTAGAGCACTTCTAACACACAGTGAATATAGAGTAGGCATACATATCCCACACTTGTGAACTCTAGTGATTATAGAGAAATTTACTATAAGGGAACTTGGTCTGCCTATAGTTTTTTACTGTAAGGGAAATTGGTCTGCCCATGGTTTTTCTGATAGGCTGAACTTCCCACATTGGTGTGCCCAATTTGATGGGCTTTTTTTATTTCTCCAAGTCTTTCTCACATGGAGACATGGTGAGACTCTTTATAAGGTTCATGAGTCACTGAGGTACTTTCAGGTGTAGCAAGTTATGTAATGAAAATTGACAAGGGAAATGTCAATTGAAAGTCTCATAAACCTCGAGTAGGTGTGAAATTGGGCAATCTTTCTGACCTCAAAATGTGTGAGGTACATAGACATACTATATCCTTACTGAAGAGCTCAGAGGTATCCTGGGATCTTTGGTCTATTTCAGCTTTCTAATTAAGTTCCACATATACATGACCTCCAAACAGCATGCTCAGGTATAACAAGATGTGTTGACTGATGACTTGAAAGAAGGGTGGATACACTGATATTTGGATGACAGAAAGGTGATTCTGGAGGGAGCACAGGGTAGAATCAAAGACAGAAGTGGTAGTTAAAGTATAAGAGATTTCAAGAAGACAAAACTAAGTTTGTGAAACATTTTACTGTATGGAAAAATTATGAAACACACATTTGATGTGGTTTAAAATGTTCTATACATTCTACTTGATTTGTTTATTCAACATCTCACAATGACAATTGATGAAGTAGGTTTTCATTTTCATAACTTTTCCTTCAATGTATGTACTTAGAATGCTTTTCCTTCCCCAAATTTAAAGTGCAGCGATTGTCATATTTTCTTAACAGTATCTAAGAATGTCAAAGTATGTTACATACCTTGTTCATTTTGTATTATAACCGCTTGCATGTGTTTTTCAGAATGTGTACATATATATTAGTCTAGGTATAAACCTTTAAATAAATCAATAAGTAAAAATGATAAAATGATGCCATTTTTCTGGGTCAAATGCTTTCAGTGTCTCATTGACATTTCAATAAAGGATTTTCATAAATCTCATTGATAATATTCTTTATTCTCTTGTTGAGTTCTATATTCTAATCAACCTATACTCCTCAAAAGAGGCTATTGCATCAGAATGCTAAATTGATTTCCTAAAGGTAAATGTCACAAGGCCATTTCTCCATAACAAACAACCTAGAACAAAGAGGGGCTAAAAACAGTAATATGAAATACACGTATTCCAAGTCTCAAAAGGCATTCTGCTTAAGTTGGGTGCTTTGCCTGAGTCTAAGATACAATTTTTTGAATGGACTATGAAGTCATTCAGGCCAATATAAACATATTCAATTAAAAGCATAAAACACAATCTAAAGGCATTTCGATTAGTGTGCATTAACTGAGTACAGATTATTACAAAATCCTAACCAAACAACCTTATTAAATACCTATTCTGTTATAGTTTAACAATGGTATTATGAAACTCTGGGCTCAGCCATATCTAGGTATCCTTTTACCAAGAAAAAGTAAACACTATTTCAGGACACAATCAGCAAAAGAAGTGTGAAGCTGCTCTTTTTTACCTTTCTCTGTTTTAAAATGCGACAGGTCATAGGAAATATATCTGTATATATTGTGGCCCCAGTTAAGTAGACCCATAGGGAATTAATGCATGCATTGGTTTTCTGTCATTGAGTAACAAGTTACCACAAACTTAGTAGGTTAAAAAAATCACCTTAAAATTTGTTATCTCAGTTTCTGTAGGTGAGAATTTCAGGTACGCTTGACTGAGTCCTCTGCCTCAGGGTCTCACCAGACTGTGATCGAGGTGTCTGCCAGAGTTATGGTCTCATCAGAGGCTTGATTGGGGAAGAATTTTCTGCCAAGTTTCCTCAGGTTGTTGGCAAAATTCAGATACTTGTGGTTGCAGGACTGAAACTTCAATATCTTGTTGGAGGCCACATTTAGCCCCTAGAAGCCACCCACAGTTCTTTACTATATGGTCTTCTCCATCATGGCCACTTCTTCATGGTTGCTTATTTCTATGAGACCAGTGAAGGGGAGTCTGCCTAGCTTACCCGCTACCTAGTGACATGGAGTTTCATACACACACACACACACACACACACAGGCACACGCATGCGCATGCACACTAACACTATCATGGGAATGACATCTCATAAACGTCCACATTCTGTTGGTTGGAAGCAAAGTCACAGATTGTGCCCACAGACAAGGGAAAACTGTTACACAAAGGACCCAGGAGGCAAGAATCACTGGTGGTCACTTTAGCATCTGTCTGCCACAACACACTAACAATTATACCACCAAGAAACTCCAAGTCCAGTAACTTTAATCATCTTCTTGATGACATTCCTACACAAGAGAATTAACATCTTTATATCAGACACTCTGTGACCATATTTAGTTACCCAAAAAATTCCACAGGATGAAAACAGAACAGTTGTTTTGAAATACTGAGGACTGAACTCAGAGCATTTGCACTAAGCTACATCCTCAGCCCTTTTCAAATTTTTTTTTTTTTTGAGACAAGGCCTCACTAAGTTGCTAAGTTTCCCAGGCTGGGCTGGAATTTGTGATCATCCTGACTCAGTCTTTAGGAGTGCTAGAATTACAGGTATTTGCCACTACATCTTGCTTGGAATTTTTTTTTTTTTTTTTTTTTTTTTTTTTTGCGGCACCGGGGATTGAACTCACAACCTCGTGCCTGCCAGGGCAGGCGCTTAAGGCACTGAGCCAAAGTCCCGGCCCTGGTTTTTTTGAGGCAGGGTCGCACTATGTAGCTCAGGCCGGCCTTGCGCTCGCGTTGTAGCCCAAGCCGGCCTCGAACCCACAACGCTCCGCCTACCTCAGCCTCCCGAGTGCTGGGATTAAAGGCGTGCGCCACCACGCCCGGCTGCTTGGAATTATTTTTAATATACAAAACACGGAAATTAATTGTATACCATATATAAATTATATGGTATCCAAACTGCTAGTTTGGGATTTTTAAAATGATTTTTTTTATCATTTTAAAACAATTGTAGACTGAAAAACAAGTGGACAGGGAAGTTCTGTGTACCCTTGACCTAGTTTCCCCAGGGTTAGCATCTTGCATAACTATAGTACAATATTAAAAGCCAGAGATTGACATAGGTATAATCCATAGAATTTATTCATATTTCAGTAATTATATGTACATTCGTGTGTGTGTGTGTGTGTGTGTGTAGCTCTATGTAATTTTACCATGTGCAGGTTTGGGCAACCATCACCATCACAAGATACCAAACTGTACCATCACCAGACTTCCACATGCTGCTCTCTTATAGCACACCCACTCTCTCTGCTTCTTCCAGCCCTAACCCTTGGCTACCACAAATCTATTCACCATCTTTACAATTTGTTGTTTCGTAGTTGTTACAGAAATGGAATCATTCAGTGTGTATTCTTTTGAGATTGGTTTTTTACATGCAGCGTAATTTCCTTGGTGTTAATCAAAGCTGTTATGTTGTTCACAGTATTCTATGGTATAGATATATCAGAATTTGTTTGGCTAAACAATTGGTTCCTTGGTTCACTCATGGAAGAACATTTGAGTAGTTTCCAGTATTTGATTATTATGAATAAAGCTACTACAAATAATTATGTAGACATTTCTTCATGAAAATAACTCCTCATTTCTCTGAAGTATATTCCCAAGTGTGCAATTACTGGGTCACATAGTAAGTCTATTTTAATTTTCAAAGAAACTGACAAACTGTTTTTCAGAATGCCTATACATTTCCAGCAGCAATATTTGAGTGACAGTTGCTGTATATATTCTGCATTATTTGGTGCTACAATTATTTTTTATTTTAGTTATCCTAACAGGTATGCAACGGTAGCTTATTATAGTCTTAATTTGCACTGTCCTAACTATTAATGATGTTGAAAGTCTAATGTACTTATTTGCCATCTATATACCTTTTGGATGAAATGTTTGTATGTTTCTTGCTGATTTTCAAATTTTTTGTTTGTTTTAAATGCTGAGTCTTTAGCAGTCTTAGTATGTAGAATCTACATGTAAATCATTTGTTAGATATGCGACTTGTTAGATAAGTGATTGTATAAATAATTTGTTATGTGTGTGATTTGTTAGATATGTGAATGAACATATTTTCTCCAAGTTTGTAATTTATCTTTTAATCTTCTAACAGGGTCTTTTACAAAGCAAAAGTTTTAAATTTTGATGAGGTCTAATTTGTCAAGTTTTACTTTTATAGATTATGATTTTGGTAACATATTGTTATTCTTGGTTATAGAATATCTTTGGAGAAACAGTTCCCCTGAAGTTCATTCTGCTGTCTTAAATGCCTTTGGAAGCTTTCATATGTGTTTGAACATCTGTGTATGTATATGCATGTGTGTGCATGCATGTAATGACTGTCCTAACTAGAAGAATTATAGCTTATTGCTTGTGTATAGTTACTAAGGCACATATACTATGATTTATAAAACCATAACTCCTAGAACTGCATATAATACTGAAAAAATATTATCCAGTTTTAGTTTATCTAACATTCCTGATGTGAGCAGGAGAGAAATAGCTCATAAAGTTACAATTCCTCTTCAAATTATACTGCCCTGCATGTAGACAAAATAAATGAAAAAGCATGACAAATATATTTACAAGGATATATAAATTTGTGAAATTTCCATTTTGAAAGGTATGCAGTCATACACAAGCAAAAAAATTTAAAATCTAAAATTCTTTAACTTCTAGGAAAAGCAACACATACTTTCATAGCAATTGAGACCTGAGACCAGTATACCATAAACCCCTGACACACATACTTTAGTAAGACACAAACAGAAATTAAAACTCAGTAACTTGGAACTCATAGCATAATACTGGTTTTATATATTTATACAAGAACAGTCAGACTTCCTGAGCTTACATTGCCAAGAACTGACTAGTTGTCATTATCATCCAACTCGTGTTTTTTTTTTTTGTTTGTTTGTTTTTTGTTTGTTTGTTTGTTTTGGGCAGCACCTGGGATCGAACTCACAACCTCGTGCCTGCCAGACAGGCACTTGAGCCACTGAGCTAAACTCCCAGCCCTGGTTTTTTCAGGCAGGGTCGCACTATGTAGCTCAGGCTGGCCTTGCGCTGGCGTTGTAGCCCAAGTCAGCCTTGAAGTCACGACGCTCCTCCTACCTCAGCCTCCCGAGTGCTGGGATTAAAGGGATGTGCCACCATGCTCAGCTTATCATCCAACTCTTGATACCCAACTTAGGCTAGATTTATGGTACTATAACCTTAGTTTGTACCAATATTTGACCAATTCCTGTTATTCCCACAATAATCCTTTGTGTTCGGAGCAGACAGAGAGTGTAAGTGGCTCACTTGAATTCTCAGTAAAAAACTCTCTTAGGGATAAGAAGATGGTAGCACAACTTTTCTGTGTTCTTTTCGGAAAACTTTTCCAACATAAATAGTACTTTCTCCCAAAAGAGTGGTTTAATGACTTAAACACTGAATAAACCACCACCACCCAAATCTGATTCCAAATAAATATGATGGGAAGTTTGTTTGAGATCTTTAAACAAAAAATCAGCAAAGATCTTTTGACTCTTTGTTAAACGCACAATAAATAGACCTCTAGGCACCTTGACAACTCAAATGCAAGTGTTATTTGAAGTGGCATTTCCAAGCATTTAAAGACAAATTAGGCCTCTGGCAGGGGCTATGGTATCATTTTTTGGAAGGAGTCCTTTTAAATTTTCACCAATCCTCTTTTCTCTCTCTTTTTTTTATTCCATTCCCTAGGACCTCCATCTTGCAGGCTATCCTTTTCCCGGATCCCAAATGACTGATTTGAAATCTGGCTATTTAATCCAAAGAGTTCTGATATGAATTGGTCCTTTCTGTAACCAGCCCAGTCTGCTTAGAGACATCTGGAGGTGGGAAGTGCTTTCTAAACAAATTGCTCTATTAATTCTCCTGAGAATGTCCCTTACAGGATTTAACTAAAAAACATAATGCTAACTCCTACACAAAAACACTAACTCACACTCGTAGGAAGAAAAACATGTGTATATCAGCAGGGGCACATCTACATGGATGTTCACAAGCACACAGAGAACCACAAATGGATTCAATAGAGAATAGAGGGGGTTAGGTAACAAGTGATGAGCTTCAAAGTAGATTCTCCTATTTCTCTGAGGGTCTGTAAAGTCAAGAACTCACAGTGAGCACTGGATAATCAACATCCCTTAACAGAGGCGACTCAGAAGATCAGGTACGTACTTTGAGTCACCATTGATCCAAGGTGTCCCAACAGTGAACCACACTACATTTTATAAAAGTTAAAGACATAGCTGGGTGTCATAGCACATGCCTGCAATCCCAGCACCCTGGGAGGCTGAGACAGAAGGATTGCAAGTTTGAACCTAGCTCGGGAAATTTAGTGCCTTAATGAGATCCTGACTCAAAATAAAAAATGGGCTGGGGATATATTTCAGGGTGAAGGCCCTGAATTCAATCTCCAGTAGCTCTTTCTTCCGAAAAAGCTAAAGGTTCCTACCTGTTCCCTAACCTGTAACCTGTAACCTGTAACTCTTCCCGTAGGATTCCTCAGGAATAATGGTCTTCACTGCCCCAAAGGGACTTCAGGGACCTGTGAAGTGGGGACAGTTAAGCAGGTGCCTCTGGAAGCTGACAATATAATTGTCAGGATTGAGAATGAACTGAGTGGCATTTTTACCTGTAGTGAGTTTTGGACCTTTCTCCTGGGCAGGGAAAGTTTAAGGGAGAGGACATTGTTGCTAGCCC
The DNA here is from genome assembly GCA_004363535.1 of Dasyprocta punctata. Taxonomy (NCBI): domain Eukaryota; kingdom Metazoa; phylum Chordata; class Mammalia; order Rodentia; family Dasyproctidae; genus Dasyprocta; species Dasyprocta punctata. The sequence continues at coordinate 19,308 of RJWM01015891.1, read as the reverse complement.
ACTGCATCAACAGCCTGCCCACACAGGTTAGTTTCTCACAAAGAATATCAGTAGCCTTTTTCATTCATGTTTCTACTACGCTAATGTTGTTGAGCAGGAAGTGCACACTCTGAAACTAGATTACACATTAATTGTGCCCTTTTGGACAGATAGGAGAAGTAACAGCCTGTGTTACGGTGTGTATCTAAATCCCCCCCCCCCGCCGTAGCCTCATGCAGCCATAGGTGGGGCTCTCCAGAGGTGGCTAGATCTAGCGTGTGTGACTCTGGGATTAAGAATATGATACTGGGATCAATTCATGGTGCAATGCTAGGATTATGGGTGTCCCACCATGATTGTGAGTGCTATCTACCCTTAGGGATAGAATGTAAGGTACAGAAAGAGTGCTGTTGTTGTCACTTGTCACTTGCTGATTTTGCTGTCTTCTGCCATGCCACCCTGCCTGGGAGCCAGCTGATTATGGACTGAAACCTTGAAAAACTGCAAGCTGAAATAAACCTTTCCCCGTTTAACTTTGGGTGTCAAGTATGTATCCTCAGTAATGAGAAAAGTAAGACAGCGTGTGAGATCATTGCTCACTTGAAGTCTTCTGTCCTTGTTCATTTCTCTCTCTCTCTCTCTCCCACCTCACATACACACTAAATAGAAGCTAGGAAAGGCCTTCCCATAGGTGATGAAATATTCAAATGTTCCATCAACAGTCCTCCCACATAGGAAGTATATGCTATATTAGAAACCATGACCCAAGCAGCTAAGACAGAATTCAATAGCAATGGGACTAAAAGACACGGAGGAGATAGGTCAACTACTTCCATTATTTGTTTATTTATCAGGATTCTAAGAAGAAAAAGCCAACAATTAAGCAGATTGGCCTCCAGAACTGAGCCAGCTCACAACCATGGCTGGGCTGATGTAGACACCATTGGTGCGAGACCTGCTCTTGCTTAGGCACACACAGAGCATAGCAGCATCCAACTGCTCCTACAATTGACTTGAAACTTTCATGGTGATCCCTCCAGCTACACTACTTTAACTTACTTTCCCCATAAAACTCCCTGGAAACAAAGAATCAGTCTCTAGGCTTGACTTAGGTCTAGAAAAGATGACTAGGTGTATGTGATATTTCCTTTCTTTCTCTCAAATCATAGAAAATGTGAATATTAGTTTTCTATGATATGAACTTGGAAAACAAGGCACACATGACTGTTGTTCACATGGGCATATACTACGGGTGTGAATGATGGCTAGTCATGTATCACATTGCTGCAAATAATTACTGAGAGAAAATCTACTATGCTGGACACACAAACCCTATACTTGAAACCAACCTTATCCTTATTCAGGCCATGTATTTTTCACACCTTTGCAACCAAGACTCAGATTTAGTGCAATATGTAAAATTATATTCTATTTCTGAGAGTTCCTGACTAAAATGACCTGCACATACACTTTCATTTGCTACAAGTTCAAGGCCAAATTATACGAGGTCCAGAAAGTTTTTCTTCATCCTTTTGGCTTCTGATGACCTCACCTCATCATATACAACCTGTTAAGTTTGCAGCCACTATTTATAATTCACAGAATACCAATTCATACAGGCAGGGATATGACGGAAACTTGAATGTTGCTGTACTAAAATTTTAATATGGCTGATCTTGTTTCATTGGTGGGTCTTAAGTGAGAGCTTTCTACTGTATTTCAGCTGTGGACATACTTGGATCCTGTGGCAGAATGACACATGAGCTAGGTTTGCTTCAGCTTCACAGCAGTGCAGTGCTGTCTCTGTATAGCCATTTATAATCATTTGCCTGTCTTCTAGGGTGGGTACTTCAGCAAACACAACCATTTAGCCTTAGTGATGTCTACATAAATATCCCTGAAACCAAATGTTATCTTAAAATTACTAAGTCTAAAAATTTCCCACAGAGCAAGAGATATGCTCTGCCATTACCCTCCTTTATGAAAACCAACGTTACTTCATATCATAGATTAAATACCTAAATGTCTCTTGATGTCATCTAGTGATGAACAATTGATGATACAGACTATCAACTGTAAGGAACTCAGAATGTTGCAGACCTTGTCAGCACAGCAAAGTTGATGTTAGAGTTCAGATCTCTTGATCATAGAAAATGGTGCACTATCAGTACCTAATCAGAGTAGCCTTATTTTTCCACTTCTCCTGGATATCAATCCATGCATCAGAGGTTGGGTCTGCCATGTCCACTATGTTGCAACCTCAAACTTCAAGGCAACCCCAGGAAAACATAGATGTCAGTATTCTCTTGTAGTAGATTCAGAGCAACTCTTATCAAAAGAAATAAGAGGAAGCCGGGCGTGGTGGCGCACGCCTTTAATCCCAGCACTCAGGAGGCTGAGGTAGGAGGAGCTTTGTGAGTTTGAGGCTGGCTTGGGCTACAATGTGAGTGCAAGGCTGGCCTGAACTACATAGTGCGACCCTGCCTCAAAAAACTAGGGCCGGAAGTTTGGCTCAATGGCTTAAGCACCTGCCTGGCAGGCATGAAGTTGTGAGTTTGATTCCCTGGTGCTGCAAAAAAAAAAAAAAAAAAAAAAAAAAAGAGGGGTAAAGGCCATAAAAATATTTTTTTCTTTAAGTGGAAAAAGGATAAGAAGAGTTTTGAAATTCAATGACTTTTGTCTGGTCCTTCCTAACAGGAAAACCTTTATGTAGCTATTGAGTTAGTACCTCTTCTATTGGCTTAAAAAAATCTCTCTAGCAGGGCCTCCAAGTGTAGAGAGCCTCTCTTAGGATTTAGGTTTCTGCTGTAATTTCTTTAAAAGTTATAATCAAGTTAACAGTGGACTTTGTAAGCTCTCATTCTTTGATCATGAAAAGGTCATCATCATCTTTGCTAAAGAAAGATTATCAGGAGCCATAATAATGAAGGTTCTTCATCATCCTTGATGAGTAAAGGAAGATTGCTCATGTTACTAATATTCTTGCTAGAGGCCACTGTAAATTAAATTGGTTCAAAGTCTATGTACCCTGTGTATGTATGTATATGTGTGTGTATATATATATATATATATATATATATATATATATATATATTCCATTGCATTCTCAACCCTTTTTATTTTTATTTTTTTAATTTTGAGATGGGTCTCACTAAGTCACTAAGTTACTAAGTTGTCCTAGCTGTGCTAGAATTTATGATCCTCCTGCCTCAGGATACCATTCACAGCTAAAGCACAATGTTAAACAGCAGTGATAGTCACTTTTGGTATTCATGGGTGCACTCATCCCTTTGGGGGCACAGAGGTAATGAGCAAGGATAACACTTGTTTGAAACAAAACCATTCTCTTCCACTTCATAGCAGCTATCATTTTTAAAGAATCAACTAGTATAAGGCATTGGACTAAGAACTTGGTGTCTTATTTGATCCTTAAAACAACCGTACAAGGTTAGTTTTACATGATAAATGAGGAAAATGTAATTCAGAGGGTTGAGTGAGGGTTTCTGCCCAAGGTCACAGAGTTGAGAAGTAACAGGTCTGGATTTCAACTCAAAAATATCTGACTAAAGTCAACTAATATATTGTTACTCCCATATTTAGCTTTTCACTTCATACCTTAAGATCCTCGCGTAAAAGCAGATCTTAGTAACTTAACTTTAAAGACAAAGATATTAAGTCAAGGAACAAAACAGAGTAATGCTATTCAAAAAAGCCTAAAATATGTTCCCTTTCACATAGTGCAGGTTTTAAAAAGGAGGAAATGAAATACAGAATTAGCCTCCTTCAGTAAGCCACTGCCTTAGAACAATCTTCACTCAGTGATATCAGCCTTAGTGCCATAGTACTGTACAGGAAGATGATCCCACTGGATATGGCAATACTATATTGTTGCAGAGAAGGAAGGGGAACATAGTTCTGAGCTGCACCTATCAAACCATAGTAGTAAGGAGGCAGACATCTGTGTTCTAACCCATGCCATACACTTCGTTTTCAATAAACAAATTCCATTTTATATTCATTTGGAAACTATGCAAAGTGCTATACAGAATTTGTAATGTGTTTAAATGTCTTCAGCCTAGAATTTTAAAGTGTTTCCTAGATATTCTACTCTGAGAAATATCCTTACTTATAAATGGATAAGCAAGAACTAGAAGTTAAAAGATTTACCTTAAATCACAAAGGCACAGCTAGGAATAAAACCAACCAGTAGACTGGTGTGTTTTTTAATCCTTTAAGAACTGTTGAAGCTTTTGAGAATTCTGATCTCAGAAAATCTCAAACTACTTAAATGATGAGTTGTCATTATAATTATTTTAAAGAGATTTTAATTTTTAAAAAGTCATTACAATTATTTTAAAACTATACCTCAATTCTTAGTTTGTGGGTTTGGTTAACTTTTAGAGACATAATACTAAAATGAAGGAAGGAGTTTCACATTATCCTACTTTGTTTAAGGAAGTTGGATCATTTCTGGGCTCAAACAAGCTGTTTTAGAAACACTGCATTAGCTAGCGTGAGGTAGATTAGGAATTATTTTTATACTCAAGAGCTTCAGACTTGAATCTTGACTGTCATCCTTAGATGTTAAGTGTCCTTTAACTTTATTTTCTTGTTTGCATAATGGGGATGAAATTAATATGGCTAATCATATACAGTTTGTTTGAGAATCCAAGGACCTAGTACATAGGAAATGTAGAGACACTTTGTAAGACTGTGAGTATGATATGAAAATCAAATGGCAGTCTATAAATACCATTATATTTTATGGCTATCACATGTCTGATTAGGGCACGTCTCTGAAGGTTCATTCTGCAACTTCAATATTGTAAGCATATAGAGAAAGCCGATTGAGAGTAGTGGTCCCTATATGCATGATAAGGTCTTCCAAAGGTATGCCAAATACACATATATTAGCAACAAAACTAAGACCGAAAGAGCCTCTTGAATTCCAAGGATCCAATATGATGGTGCTTCATGTAGGCACTGATCCTGTATGAAATGCATGGGGGAATTGGTTCTCTTCTCAAACTCAATCTCAGATCTCTGAAAGTCAACCAGCATCTGATACTCTCACATCACAGAAAGATGGGGCACACATATAGGTGGTCCAGAAATGAAACAAAAGCATCTCAGGTCCTGGGATGGCACCAAGAATCCAGACAGGGTATAAGAAAGGTTAAATTACAAAGTGCAGAAAATGAGAAATGATCAATAACCTGTGCTGTCTTCTCTGGCTTCACATCCTCTGATTTCCAAAAACCTGCATTGCTCCTCACCACTTTGTTTGCCTAGAATTCCATTCTCATCACCTCTCAGCCTCTCCTCTCAAATAAAAATTGTGAAATGTACTTTTATTCATCTCTAAACTCACATCTGTCCCATCCTGATAATTCCCAATCAATTTTTATCTCTTTTGAACTTGTTTCTCTAATCTCATTTGTTGTTTGTCAGTCTCATTGTTTGTCTAATCTCATTTTCTTTTCAGGATTACAGTTATTTGTATATTTGTTCTATTTCCTTTACTTGGCTATAATTGACTTCAGGTAAGTTATAGTTACTGGCACAGTTCCTGTATTAGTTACTTTTCCTGTTGCCAGGACAAAATACCTGACACCCACAAATTAAATAAGGAAAACTTTGTTTTAGCTCACAGTTTGTAGTGGTTTCAATCTATAATCAGCTGGCTCCAAGGCCGGGTAGCATGGCAGAGAGGCATAATAGAGGAGAAACAGTTCACAGCATGGCAGGCAAGAAGCAACGGGTCATCAAGGGAGGATGAGAGAGATACATAGTTTTAAGGTTGCACTCACAGAGACCAACCTCTTACCACCAGGTTTCACTTTCCAGCATCACACCCAGTTATAAACCCATCAGTGGACTAATCCAGTATCACACACTCATGATCCAATATCACCCATGATCCACTCATCTCCCCAAAGCCCCAGTTATGAGCACATAAGGCTCAGGAAGACATCTAGATATAAACTATAACAATGTCCCACATGGAGTAGTATTCAATATATGATTTTAGATCATTATTGTTTTCAGTAAGCACACTACTATCGTCTCTTACCTAAATTTCTGCAATGACCTAGCTAATCTCCCTCTTTGTTTTGTTCTTCTATAATCTACCTTGGATAGCATCACAATGTATATCTTAGAAACATTACTTTTGCTATGCTGTTCTCCTACTCAAAAACCTTAAATAATATCCTGATATACAGAATAAGTTCCAAATTCCTCTGCCTCTCTCTCAAAACTTTTTGTATCAATTAAATGCAGTTTCCATTGCTTCCGATTCTTTGCATATGTTACTCCCTTTTGCCTTTCCACAGAGCTAAATTCATCTCCATCAGGAAGCCTTCCCTAACTACTCCATCATTTATGGTTGTCTTTTGTAATTCTACAGTATTGCTCTCTGTACTTCACATGCTGTAACCAAATCATGTCTTTTTTAGTGTTGACATGACCCTGACTCCAGTGTACATGCTTTTTCTTCCAAATCAGATTGCAGACTTCACATCTATATTGTTCTTTCCACAAGAATATCAAAATGTTGGGTGCCTATACTGGCCTTTACTTACTGTTTTGCCTTGGTTTTAATGCAGATGTCCCCCTCCAAGAGCCTCATGTGCCTATAGGTAGGGGGTTTGTAAGGTAATTGGCTTATGGGGGTTTATAGCTGACTTCTTTTTTTTCCCTTCAAGTTGTGTTTGTCAGGTATTTTGTCTCAGCAATGGAAAAAGACTAATGCAGCCACCCACAATCTATCTGATCACAATATATCAACAATATTCCCTTTCCTTTCCAAACTATCCAGAAGATTTTCATCAAAAAAGAAAAATTAGCCAAGAGGGAAGAAATAAAAATAAAACAATCAGAGTCAACTCTTCAAAATTTTAAAAAAGCTTACACATTCTCTTCCTCCTCTTCCAATACTGCAACCTCTAATCCAAGTGTTTCATTACCTGTCCAATTTCCCAGACACTATTTTCCCATATCATTATCCCTCCTCTCATCTGATTCCATTGATTCAGTTTCATTGTTTTCAGTGCAGGTGGAGGGGAGGTACACAGACATTTCCACCACCTCCGTTGACTTTTTTCCCCACATTTAAAAAATTTTATTTTAAAGAGAAAAAAACCAGAAAAAAACAAACAAACAAAAGAAACTAACAACAACAACAATAACAAAATACCCCAAGGGCAACAGCAATATAGGATTTCAAAACAGGGTGACAGGAATTTAACAATTGCTATTATATTGCATATTGTTATCTTCAAAAGAGATACTCAGATTACCAGATATAGGCATGTAAAATTGATCAGAGTATGAACACTAACTGTTCTTTTTCATGAACTAATAGACTTAGTAGTACAATTATCTTAGCTATCTTGTATATAAATGTACAGATTTATATTTTTTCCTTTTCCCTTCCTTCTTTTCTCCTTTCCCCCCTCCCAGTTGCTCTTTCCCTTTGAGCAGTTTCTTACCCTTTTACGATATCTATTGTAGATTTTGGATCTCATTTACTCTTTCAGTTTCTTACACTAGGGAGACAATACGGTATTTACACATGTGAGTTTTTTTTATTTCACTTATGAGTATGGTCTCAAGTTGTATCTGTTTACCTACAAAAACCTCAAGTTGATCCTTCTTTATAGCTGAGTACTCCATTGTATAAAAATACCATATTGTTTTTATCCATTCCTCGGTTGATGGATATTTGGGTTGTTTCCAAGATTTGGGTACCACGAATTGTGCTACTATAAACATAGGTGCACATATATCACTGTGGTATGATGTTTTCAATTCCTCTGGGAAAATAACCAGAAGGGGAATAGGTGGGTCGAGTGGGACCTCTAATCCTAGTTTTTTGCAGAATCTCCACACTGATTTCCAAAGTGGCTACATCAATTTACAGTCCCACCAACAATTGACTTTCATGGGAAAACATGTGCACTTTGGTCCTGAACCCTTAAATTTTAGCCTCTGCCCAATCACTTTCTTGAGTTTTAGGCTCACAATACCGCAAACTCAAATTGTCCCAAACTAAAGTTACAATCTTTCTCTTACTGTTATTTAAGTCTTCTCTGGCTTCTGTGTTCTCTATAAGCTTTATAACTTCAGGCTAGAAAGTTAAGAATTATCTTCCACTCATCTCTCTCCCCTAAATATTTACATCAAATTAGCTACAAACCATTCTTGTTACCACCTCTTCTGCCTACTTCTCATGCTTATCACCTTAGGTTCAGGTCCCTAGTGATTCTTATTTAGATTGGTGTTCCTTTCTTCAGAGTCTTTCTATCTAATCTATCTTATATATTAAGAATTTCTCTTAACTCTAAAGCTAATCATGTTACTTTCATTAAAAAACATTTCAAGATTCTCTACTGCTTATGGATTAGAGCACATATTCCTTTACCTGGCATTCAAAGCCACCGCCCCATAATTTAACTCCTCCCTAACTTTTCCAGCCTTTCTTTCTGATGCTCTGGAAGTTCTACCCATTTAAATCTTTGTGGATTCCTCCATGTCTATGCTTAAAATATTCTCTGCCTTGTGGGTCTCTTTTCTCATTTTTTCCATCAAAGTCCTAACTAATCTTTAGGCACAGCTCAGATTTCACTTCCTTCAGATAACCTGTAGAGATAGAGTGGCTGCTATCTCCACATTGTTCTTCATCATCAGTAAGTCCATAGCAAAGTTTATCCAATCAAGCTCACAGAAGAGCATGTAAACTTTAAAGAGCTCCCTGCCTGTAAGAGGGAGACAGGCTGAAAATAGGATAGATAGATAAGAGAGTTGTGCAAGTTGTAGGAACCAGAGAAAACAGCCAGAGCCTCCTCTTTCGTATGATTTAATTTCTCTCCTCTGTCTCTGGTCCTCTAGCTTTATTTTGTGATTCTGAAATAGGGTAACACTTTATTCCATAAAATAGAATGTAGTGTTCCCCTTAAATCTCTATCAGTGTGTATGTGCATGCCTACCTACCAGGGTGTTCAGCAATTAAAGTATATTTATAAACTTTGGTATGCTCCAGGGAATGAATATAACAGTATGGACTCATGGCTGTACATCTGCTTATGCTAGAGTCCCTTTAAATTCCTGATTCAAATCGTTGTGACAGGTTTCTGTAAAATCAGGCTCAGATTAAGTGTGACATAGAATAAAATAAGTTATTTAGGAAATGAATTCTCAGCATATCGTTTATTGGATTCTGGGGAGTCGTTAAGGAAGACATTGAATTTAAATTTAAGGTATTAGTATCAGGGTTAGCCCATAAGACACCTTTGGGCACATCAGGAAAATGTACCCTTTCCAAAAATACTTTCCTTTTATTGTCATAGCATGTTGATTTTGTTAGAGCAAGTCACTTGACTGCTGTCTGGCAGAAAATTGTTAGAATGAACATACACATCTACGATGTCTAGGATATGAGAGCTATCCCCTTAGATGTCATACCTTAGTGCAGTGTTCAACTAGCAGAACTCTGCATCATGCTCCTGCTCTGAAGCTATTCTACAAAGAGTTAAATGTTTTTATTTAGCTCAAGAGGAAAGCTGCTCATTCGGACTGAAAACAAGATGGGTTATCTGCTGTCTAAATAGAGACTTTATATTTCCTGACAGGGCATTTTCAAGCTCAGGGTGTTAATCTGATCGGAAGCATTTGTGAAACAAATTAAAGCTTTTTCTGTGATTGGTAGAAAGCTATTTTGGATACAACTCAGACTGCCAAAGGAACATCAAACCTTAGCTGTTCTTACTGTTTGTGAGAAAGGAAAAACTTGGAATAGTCCTACTGACACTTAGCTCTAAATTCAAGTGCCAGCTATAAAAGAAATTTGACACCAAGGTAATGAGTTAAGAGCTTTTCAATTAAACTAAAAAGGATGCCATAAATAGACTAATTTTTGATTAACAGTTAAGATTAGTGAAAAGGCTACCAAATAGTACCTAGTTACTTGTTTAAAACCACTCTTTATATAGTCTACTTAGATACAATAGTCTTGTTTTACTATGCTTGGATATATTTTTTAAAACTTTGGTTTATTTATCTTAATAACTGAGTAGATATCACATTGTTCTCATTTTAGCAAAGCTAGCTATGTTTATGAGTGAAAAGTAATTCAAGACCACATGCTCAATATAGATTTGCTCTAAGTATAAGGTGTGTCTGTGGGAGCCAGAAAAATCTATAACCCTCTGGAAAGATATAAGACATCTCTGACTACCATCACCTACTGATAAAACATCTGGATGCCAAGCTCATTTTGTGAGAAGTGAATATATTAAAACTGATCTGCATGCCTAGACAGAGTGTCAATAGCAAATATCATGGCACATACAAATGGTATTTACACAAGCTACTTTTTCTTCTTCTAATTTTTAACAACGTTTCTTATTTTTAAACTGTGTGGTTAAAATCTCATTTCTGAGGGGGTATGGGGTGTAAGACCCAGTAATGGGGGAGATGTTGATTAAAATATGTGAAAGCATGTTTGAAAATACTGTATTGAAACCAAATAAAAATAAAATCTAGTTTCTGTGAAAAGTGTTTGGGGGATGGATAAGCCAACTGTCTTAATCTGATCATTATAGCATTGTATATAAGGACTGTAAATATGAACATTATTGTCTGTCAATTAAAAATAAAATAAAATCTACTTTTTCATCTAGGCTATATGATACTCCTTTAAATTAGTCCCTCCACCATTTATTGTGTGGTTGGCAATATACATGCCCTAAGGATTTTGTTCTTACAGGCCAATGGGATACACAAGCTGATGATCTTCATAGATGGCAAATGAGAAGCAGAGGTTTGCCCTGGGGGCTTCAGGAACCCAGAGCAAGAGTATCTAGTGTAGATGGGATGTTGGGGAAAGCTTGATGGAGTCTGCTAAGTGAGTTGGTGGCCCATCATTGGCTTCATTTAAGAGACAAAATCTAAGCTGTGCAAATATTAAGCAAGTTACTCCAGAATGCACAACTATCTAAAGTGAAATCATGCTAGAAATAAAGATAAGTGATTCCTAATTTAAGAAACAGTCCAGAGTCTTGAACCTCTGGCTACAAGATACCATGGAGTAAGGATTTAAATTTCAGAAAATTCCATACTGATTTGCCTCACAGACACATTCACTACCTTATTAGAAAAATTTAGGCAAACAAAAGTAACCAAAGCTTTCAGCCTTCTAGGACAGCTAATTAACACCTATGCCACAGTCCTGGCAACTTTAGTTCTTCATTTTGTGGTTGCTTTAGCTTTCTACAGGAAGATGTCTTGTATAAAAATGAGGTGTTAGCCCAAACTTCCTCAGATACCAACTTTAAGAAGCCTGTGTCATTCAAATCATTTCCTAAAGTCCTTCAACTACCATAAGCAGCAAAAGTGCTGTTAATTAAATGTGTATTAGTTTCAGGTTCTATTCACTAGTGCTTTGAAATAGCTTTGTCCTGGTTTTTTGTGTGCTTAATTGTCCTGTTTTATAAGCATTTAATTTTGTAAGATACTTCATGTTTTTTTCTGAATGTAAGCTGAGTGAAAATTCTAATAATAATAGATTCAACTTATGTACTATTGGTTCTTTTATGTACTTCATGTACAGGTGATAATATACCAGGGCCCCTTACAAAATCAATGTGTATTGTAATTTATGCTCATTTTACAGAACTTAGAACAATTTTGCTGTCTTAAATGTTTATAGAGGCTTACAGTTAGATAATAGATTTTACTACGCATTTGAGTTGTGTCTACAGTGCACTTGATGCATTGTCCTTGTTCAAAACCACAATCCCCAATAATGGTGTTCCTACAAGCAAAGACAATGCTACGACAACCCACTTTAAGAGACAGCTGTGATACATTGTGGGGTGGGTGGGGGGAGGAGGAAGTAGAACATTACAGGCCAAATTTTAAACTCTGACTTGATGCCTTTTGTTGTTTGGTGTGCTTCTGTATCATCAGCTTCCTTGATAAGGAGCCAGTAATAAACAATGTGCACAAACTCACTGTGCTGTTAGCCCAAAATAAATAATTGGGAAGGTAATTCAGTTACAAACCCATTTGAGCATAGAAGAAGATGAATCAAACACTACTTATTTTATATTAAACATCAGGTTTTCCTTTATGATTTAATCGAGAAAAATGAAAGAGTCTACTACTAAAAAGCTTTTAGAAAACACTAGACTACATCACATTTTCCTTTATACTGCAAGAGACATTTTTAGTGATGTAAACAAACCATGAAACAATATGTTAAAGGTATGTAATAGATGCAAATGACAATTATCAAAGGAAAATTAATAATAAAGGTCATTATGACATAGAACTCAGAGACTACTGTTAAAGTTAGGGTTCAGAGAGTGACACCCTGCTGCTGAAGCCAGCCTCAGAAGAGTGAGGAATCGATTAACAGAGCTCAGGATTAATAAAAATTTCCCAGGGTTTCAATGCTCTCTAGTCACAGCCCATGGGTTCGACACACTTTGCTCAGCAGGTAGGTTCATTTCCTGCATCAAGCTGCAAAATCTCAGAGGAGAACATGTAGAGACATTAGCTGCAGGAGAAGGCAAGTAAATGAACATTTAAGATTGGGAACACTGTTAGTTGAGTCTTGTAGTGTTACTTCCATTCCCCTCTGACTACTCGAGGCAGGGTCCAGTCTCACTCCCAGGGCCTACTGTCTCTTTTTTAAGAACTTTGTTCTGGGCAGGCAGAGTATGAAGCTTATCTCTCAGAATCTCCTGTCCCTGGCCCTGTGTTTGAGGGAAATAAGATGGGAATTCCTGTCCTTGGGGGCCAGTATCTGTTTTACAGGCTCTTTAAAGCAAGAGGCTTAAACAATAAATGCGTATAATACTTTGGAAGACGAAAATCTCTAAGTGCTACAAAAAGGACTGACAATTCTGAGCTTACTCAATAATGTATTACACCTGCCTTTTAAATTACCAATTTAGCCTTGGTTGGGTTACATACAGCTTATTAACTCTCAATGTCTACCACACTTGGCTAATGAAAGCTGAATGAATTTAATATTATATCTCCTTATAATTGTTAATATCATCACACACAAGAATTTCCCTTCCTCAGTGGGAAGTACCTAACTGATCATGATACATTAGAGACAAAGCCATCAGTAATATTTTGCATGTGGTTAAAAGTGACCCAGGGGAGTCTCAGAAATTTAGATTTTCCTTTTGGGAATTTAAGTGAGAACATGGTGGATTTTGTTCTGCCTTCCCTTCTCCAAGACCAAGTCACAAAAACTGGCTGGAGAAGTAAATCTGTATGTCCAAGAAAATGTCATAAGTAAATAAGAGATCAAAGTGTCATTTTACATAGGAGCATTCACAATAATTGTTTCTTCACAGAATGTATACATTTTTCTGCTTTACACAGCAAGACTTAACATGCCTGCAAAGTTATATTTGAACTACATGTTTATCAATCAGATCATATACGAGTTTGACTAAATTTTAAGCTAAAATAAATGTTTTCTAAATAAAATATAATGCACACAATCTAATAATTATAGGTTAAAAGCTTACAGCAGAGAAAATAAATGGAAATATTTAGCAAGATATTAACAGTGATTATTTCTCACTGGTGGGATTTTGGAAAGCTTTTATTTATTTTTTGGAAACTTTCTTGATTTCCTCCATTCTCTGAAATTAGCATAATTTCCTTAATTTCACTGACATTTTGTTTGAGGAGAGATATGGCAAGAGAACTGGCTATTAACTGTGACTGCCCTCTCACTAGCTGTGCACAGGATCCAGCTCTACCCAGTCCCGTGACTCAGCACAACCCACCAGAGGAACTCCAGGCCAGCCTCGCAGGACACAGAGGAACTGAGCCAAGCCCAGCCCAGGCCCCCAGAGCTGCTCATCAGGGACTGGCCAGCATAGCTGCAGGGCCTTGGAGAGCTGGTGCTCTGCCCATCAGAGCACAGGGCATGAGCTCCATTGTTCACTGGAGTGGGCAGCGCCGTGGGTCCTAGAGGTTGTGGGCCCACCCAGCCAGGAGCAAGGCCCTGGCACTGTAGGCCTGGGACTCCCCCAGGCTTGCCTGGCACTCCAGAGGCTCTGAACTCCTTGCAGCTAGACTTGGGGTCCGGGTGGCACCACACTCCAGGGTATGCTCTGCCTAGCTGCCTGGGACCAGGAGGTCTCGGCCCCATCCAGTAAGGCGGAGGCTTCAGCAGCACACTCTGGGAGTGCACCCTCACTAGCTGCACAGAGGATCCAGCTCTACCCAGTATCGCGACTCAGCGCAACTCACCAGGGGAATGCCTGGTTAGCCTCATAAGACACAGAGCCACAAAGGACCCAGAAGAAAATGACAAAGAACAACTGAAGAAATTTATGGCCACCAAATCAACAATACAAAGAGTACTGAAAGACACTCTAGAAAAAGGCAAAGATAGTCACAATCTTAAGAACAACAACAAAAGAAACCACTAAGCAGGGCAAATAATTAAACAGAAAATGTAGAAAACCACCAGCAGAAAGATATCATGACAGGGATGAGCCAGTACGTATCAGTTATATCAATCAATATACATGGTCTGAACTCACCAATAAAAAGAAATAGACTAGTAGAGTGGATTAAGAAACAAAACTCAACAATATGCTGTGTACAAGAAACACATTTCACTCAAAACGAAATTCACAGACTAAAAATTAAAGGCTGGAAAACAATAGTCCATGAACCCAGAAAAAAGCAGGGGTAGCTATTACGTTTGCGGACAGTGTGAACTTCAAACCAAGAACGATCAAAAGAGATAAAGAAGGTCACTGCATACTTGTTATGGGAAAACTTCAAGAGGAAGAGATTACAATCATAAATATATATGCACCGAATATGAGAGTACCCAACTATGTAAGACAATTCTTAATAGACATGAAAAACCAAATAAACAATAATACAGTTATAACAGGGGAACTTAACACCCCACTGTCACAGAGAGACAGATCAACCAAATAAAAAGTGAGTAAAGAAATAACAACTGAATCAAACTTGTGAACAAATGGACCTAGTAGATATGTACTGACTGCTCCACCCACTGACATTGGAATACACATTCTTCTCAGCTGCACATGGGTCATTCTCTAAAATAGGTCATATACTGGTCCACAAAACATGCTTAAGTAAATGCAAAGGAACTGATGTAATTCCATGCATATTATCTGACCACAGCGCGGTAAAATTTAAAATCAATGACAAAAAACCTACAATGACCACAAAAACACATGGAAATTAAACAATACTCTCCTAAATAACCAGTGGGTCACAGAAGAAGTTAAAGAAGAAATTAAACAATATCTACAATTGAATGAAAAAGCAAATACAAATTACCGGAACCTGTGGGACACAATGAAAGCAGTCCTCAGAGGGAAATTTATAGCACTAAACTCCCACATCAGAAAAATGGAAAGACACACATAAACAACCTAATGCTGCACTTCAAACTTCTAGAAAAAGTAGAGCAAGTCAAGTACAAAGCCCAAAGAAGAGAGGAAATTATTAAGACTAGAGCAGAAATTAATGCAATTGAAACTAAAAAAACAATACAAAGAATTGGTTCTTTGAAAGAGTAAATAAAATTGATACACCCCTAGCCAACCTTATCAAAAAGATGACAGAAAAACTCAGATTCATGCAATAAGAAATGAAAAGGGTAAAATCACTACTGACCCTGTGGAAATACAGAAGATCATCAACACCTACTTTGAAAACTTTTACTCACATAGGTTCGATAACACAGAAGAAATGGACAGATTCCTAGAAACCTATGAATTACCAAAGCTGAATCAGGAAGATGTAGAGTTGCTGATTAATCCAATTTCACCTAATGAAATTGAAAATGTAATAGGACCCTACCAACAAAGAAAAGCCCGGGCCCTGATGGATTCACTGCTGAATTTTACAAGAAATTTAGGGAAGACTTCATGCCAACACTCCTCAAACTCTTCAATGAAATTGAAAGGGAAATAAGTCTCCCTCACTCATTCCTGGAATGAGAAACAAAATCAGAGAAAGACCCAAACAAAAAAGAAAATTACAGGGCAATCTCCCTCATGAACATAGATGCAAAAATCCTCAATAAAATACTGGTGAATAGAATACAGAAAGTTATCAGAAAGATTATACACCATGAGCAAGAGGGATTCATCCCAGGAATACAGGGATGGTTCAACATACGCAAATCAATATATGTATAACACCATATTAAAAGGGCCAAGGACAAGAACCACATGATCGTCTCAATAGGTGCAGAAAAAGTTTTCAACAAAATCCAACACCGATTCATGATAAAAATCCAACAGAAAATCAGAAGAGATGGTCTCTACCACAACCTGATAAAAGCCATATATCGTAAACCAACAGCCAACATCTTACTAAACGAACAAAAACTGAAAACTTTCAACCTAAAGTCAGGAACAGGACAAGGATGTCCATTATCACCACTCTTATTCAATATAGTTCTGGAAATACTAGCCAGAGAAATTAGACAAGAGAAAGAAATAAAGGGAATAAGGATAGGAAAGGAAGAAGTGAAGTTATCATTATTTGCAGATGATATGATACTCTACATAGAAGACCCCCAAAAATCCATTAGAAGACTTCTAGAAGTAATAACCAAATTCAGTAATGCAGCTGGATACAAGGTGAACACTCAAAAATCAATAGCATTCCTGTACACAAACAACAAAGTCACTGAGAGAGAAACAAGGGAAACCACACCCTTCACTATAACATCCAAAAATATGAAATACTTAGGAATCAATCTAACAAAGGAAGTAAAAGATCTGTACAGTGAAAATTACATTACTCTGAAGAAGGAAATCGAAGAAGATTTCAGAAAATGGAAAGATATCCTCTGTTCATGGATAGAAAGAACAAACATCGTGAAAATGGCCATTCTCCCAAAATTATTATACAGATTTAATGCAATCCCAATCAAAATACCACTTGCCTACCTCACAGCACTACAGAAAGCATTCCTGAAATTCACCTGGAACCAGAAAAGACCTAGAATAGCAAAGGCAATTCTGGGCAACAAAGGGAAGGCAGGAGGCATCACAATCCCTGACTTGAAACTATACTACAAAGCCACTGTGATAAATCAGCATGGTACTGGAATCAAAACAGACCTGAAGATCAATGGAATAGATTAGAAGATACAGCCACAACTACAAACACACTTAGCCACCTCATCTTTGACAAAGGGCCAAACATGTACACTGGAAGAAAGATAGCCTGTTTAACAAATGGTGCTGGAAAAACTGGGTTTCTATATGCTGTAAACTAAAACTAGATCCAGGCCTATCACCATGCACTAAAATAAAGTCAAAATGGATCAAAGATCTGAATATTAAAACAGAGACACTAAACTTACTAGAAGACAGACTAGGTAAAATTCTTGATCACATAGGAGTAGGCAGAGAGTTCATGAACAAAAATCAAATTACATGGGAAACACTTCCCAGAATCAACAACTGGGATCTCATCTTACTAAAAAGTTTTTGCATGTCAAAGGAAATCTCCAACAGAGTGAAAAGAAAACCCACCAACTGGGAAAATATCTTAGCCAATTGTCCATCAGACAAAGCACTTCTATCTAAAACATATAAAGCATGAAAAGAAATCAGGCCCCTAAAATTCAAAGACCCAATCCAAAAATGGGCATCTGAGATGAATACACACTTCTCAGAGAAAGAAATACAAATGGTAAATAAATATATGAGAAAATGTTCAACATCAATGGTCATTCAGGAAATGCAAGTTAAAACAACACTGAGATTCCATCTCACTCCAGAAAGAATGGCTAAGATTAATGTATCAACCAGTAACAAATGCTGGAGGTGCTGTGGGGAAAAAGGAACTCTTCTCCACTGTTGGTGGGAGTGTAGACTGGTGCAACCACTGTGGAAGTCAGTGTGGACATTCCTCAAGAAGCTAGGATTAGAGGTCCCATTCAACCCAGCTATTCCACTTCTGGGCATTTTCCCAGAAGAATTGAAAACATCATACCACAGTTATATGTGTGCACGCACGTTTATAGCAACCCAATTTGTAATATCCAGATCTTGGAAACAACCCAAGTGCCCATCATTCAAAGAATGGATAAAAGAGATGTGGTATTTTTATACAATGGAGTACTACTCAGCTATTAGGAAAGATTGCATTGAGACTTTTATAAGTAAATAGACATGACTTGATACCATACTCATAAGTGAAATAAATCAAACCCACATGTATAAATACCGTATTGTCTCCCTAGTGTAAGAAACTGAAAAAGTATATATGATCCAAAATCTATAATAAATACTATGTAAGGGTAAAGAACAGCTAGAAGAGCAAAAATAATTGGGAAGGGAAAAGGGGGAAAGAGGGAAGGGGAAAGGAAAAGGTATAAATCTGTATATATGTATATGTAAGATAACTAAAACGAACATACTGCTGAATATATTAGTTATTGAGAAATAACAATTAATACTCATATGATTAGATCAATTTTACATGTCTATATCTGTCAATGTAAACAACCATTTTGAAGATAACGATACGCAATATTGCAACCATTGTCAAGTTTCTATCATCCTGTTTTGTAAACCTGTAATGCTACTGTTGTGCATTTACTCTAGTCATTTGTTTGTCTCTTTTGCTTTTTGTCTCCTTATATGTGTCTTTTTTTTCTCTTAAATAAAAAAAAAAAACAGAAACAAAAAACCTGTGACTGCCCAGCTAAGGCATCTGTTAAAACAAGTAATCACCACCTACATGTTTGTTTTTGGTAAATGGTCTCCCATTTACTGGTTTTGTTTAAAGTAAATCTCATCTATGAGATTTTGTTCATGATGAAATCTTCAGGGGTTACTTAGCCCAGTGCTTAGCACATACAGGAAGTACTGATTTAATTTTTAAGGAATAAATGAATTTTTAAAATTGGACAGCACTAAGTCTTATACTTTGCTTATAAATATGATTTTCAGATTTTATGGTTTTGTGAAAGTCAAATTCTTTATCAACTGTACCATAAGATACACTGAAATCAGTATATAATAATATGATCAGTGCAAGGTGGTATGCTGCCTCTATTAGGGAATTGGCTAAGGGTCCTTGCATGCTAGGTAGGAGCACGTGTCTCAGTGGGAGTCATTAGAGCATCCTTCTCTTTTCCCTCTCTTTTTCTCTTTTCCTATTTCCCTCTACCTTCCTTCATTTTGCTTTCTCCCCGCCTTGTCTGCCCCTTTCTCTAGGTTCTTTACCTCCCTCTCTACTTCCATCCACCCCATATCCCTCTCTCCTTCTCCATTT
>RJWM01015890.1:0-46722 GCA_004363535.1 Dasyprocta punctata | reverse complement strand
TACATATATACAGGTTTATATCTTTTCCTCTTCCCTTTTCTCTTTCCGCCTATTCCCTTCCCAATTATCTTTGCTCTTTGAGCTGTTTTTTACCCTTCCATAGTATTTATTATAGATTTTGAATCATATATACTTTTCCATTTCTTACACTAGGGAGACAATACGGTATTTACACGTGTGGGTTTGATTTATCTCACTTTATCCTTTCTTTTGAAAACTACCATTTCAGGAGTTGAATGAAAATTTGATCAGCAAAGCCACATGAATGTAGGCCTTTTGAAATATCTTTCCAAGTATTTTTCTAGCTGGGCCCTAATGAATACAGTGGCAGGTGTATAGTATTTTGCACTACATGAATGACACCCAACATCAACTTAAACAATGTGAATAAAGTAGTATAAACCAAGAGGAAGTCACATAGGACAGTGTGCTTTGATTTTTACTTTTTAAAAAAAGGTGGTATTTAACTGGGCCCCAGAATAAGCTGTTTTTCCTGAGTACAGACAGTCTGTGTATAAGTACAGAGTCTTACAAGGAAGGGTAAGTGTGTCTGATTGTGAGGTGCTAGTGACCATTTGGAAATGTATGAAAATTCCAAATAAGCAACAGAGACAGAAATTGATAAAACACATTCCATTTTCCTCCGGAAGCAACTAAAAAAGAAAATCACAAAGAAAACAAAAATTGATGCTTTGAGGAAATATTTCTTCTTATGGGGAAAAAAAAAACATTTTCTAGGGTATTACCCCATTTTTCTGGGGCAGGGTTCTGTTTTTTAATCTCTGCAATAATAATTACAAAGCACACATTTTGACCGTGTGTTCACTTCTTTCTTATGTACCAAGTGGAGTGTGGAGTCACGTGTAAATCTCATGTTTTCATGTCCTGCTGTAAGAACTAGAGCCCTCACGCCTGCTAGCAATTAATCGGGGTACGCTGTGTAGACTCATAAACCATTTCTCTCTCACTCACCGCCTACCTGTATCACGACAGCGGCGCCGTCTCCGCCCTATGACATCACTTGTCTTGAAAGCTTTCGTGACTCGATGGTTCTTGGATGGAAGCAGCCAGATAAGAGCGGAGGGGCGGAAATCACTGGCTATTACGTGAACTACCGGGAGGTGACCGATGGGAAGCCAGGGCCCTGGAGAGAAGCCAACGTCAAGGCCATCAGCGAGGAGGCGTACAAGGTGAGCCAGGCTGCTGCGGGCTGGGTGGCCCTGTGGAGGAGCGTGTGGCACGTGTGGCCGTCACGTCCTTCCTCCCATGGCCCTTGGCTGCGTTGGCGTGACTTTTGTGAAAAGCACACTTCGGTAAATGCGAGTAGTTCGGCTAACCACGGAGGATTTATATTTTCTGACTCATACACATAAGCATAATGTCTTGGGATATTTACTGTAGAACACGTACTTATTTTGAAAAGTAACATTTCTTACAAAATGTCTGTAATCCACACGTCACTGGCTCCAAGAGTCCCAAAGAACTCTGGATCTTAACAGTGAGCGTCTGAATCACCATGGACAAAGGGACACGGGCTTCTACCCGGGACTCCTTCTGTCTAGCAGTGGCCCTGATGACCACAAAGGGCTGCTTCACAAGTGTCCTCTCTGCTCAGCCCACCTCAGGGCCCCAGAGGCCTCGCCATTGTCATAGCTGGCTTCCCACTTCAGAGCATCGTCAGCTAGGCCCAAATCATCAACTCCTAACTCTCACAAAACCCCACCCCAAGAGGGGTCCAAGTGGGGCAGGACCCGGGAATAGTATTTCCCCCAATGCAGTGCCACGGTCTTTTAATTTTTTTAATTTTATTTTAAAGATAGTAAAATCCAACAAAACATAACAGAACAAAGTCAATCAAAACAAAACAGCAGAACTGGTACAGAACTTCAAAGCAAGACACTAGGAAAACAACAGCTACTATAGTGCATCTTGTTATCTTCACAATAGTTGACCATTCCATCAGGTATAGTAAAATCAAACCAAAAACAAAACAGAATAAAATCAATCAAAACAGAATGTGAAATAAAGCAAAAAAAAATCAGAATAAAGCAAAACAGTGAGAACAATATTGGGCCTCAAAGACAAGATAGAAGAGAAGCCCCCATATTTGCTACATTGCATACTGTCATCTCCCAAGAGATGCCCAGACTGCTGGCCCCAGGCCTGCAAAATCAACCAAACACTACAAGCATTTAGTTGCTTTATGTACCTTAGTTTCTATCAGGTTAGCCGGTGCTCTGAACCAGCAGGTTGCTTATGGGACGGGGTGGGGGCTGTGCTTGATTCTTAGCCCGTGCGCCAGTAGGCCTACGGGAGGCACATATCTTTCTCTTCCTAGAGTCCGAGCCGGTCACATGCCACTCACCAGGAAGGCAGGCTAGTTGTCTTCTCCATGGTCTTTTAATTTTACATTTGGAAATTATGAAATATCATACAAACTGGGAGCACGTAGTATAAAACTGTACCCATAAAATTTTCCGCTTTGGCTCATTCGTCTTCTTCTTCTTCTTCACTGTATAGTATTCCTACACATGACTGTACCTCAATATACTCTTCATCCCATTATTGATGGCTAAGTGGACATTTTTGTATTTTTAGCCACATCAAAGAATATAGCTATGAACACTTTTGTACATGACTGCACGCACAGGTATGCACCAGTTTCTCCAGTTTATTACCAAAATCAAATTACTTCATCAGAGGGTCTGCTTATCTTTCTTAAAGTGTGTAGATTCCCTGTCATTCTGTGTCCTTGCCAACACTTGGCATCGTCAAATGAGTTTGAACATCTTTGCTTACACAGATTACCCACTTTGATGTCCTCTTTTACAAGTTGTCCACTTTAGAGTTTTGCCTATTTACCTAGTGGCTTACTAACTATCAGATATGATGAAAACAACACAACTTTCATTTGAAACCTTCTACTTGGACCAATTATGAACAAGAAGGACAGTTTTAAAGTTAATTTTAGCAGGGCCAAGTGTTGCATGCCTGCAATCCCAGCACTCAGGAGGCAGAGGTAGGAGGATCGCTGTGAGTTCAAGGCCAGCCTGGGCTACATAGTGAGTTCAAGGCCAACCTGAACTGCATATTGAGTCCTGTCTCAGAAAACAAATAAATAACCTTCTACTACATGAACATGAATACTTCTCTCCATTTATTTTGACATTTAAAATCTCTCATAGAAGTTTTCTTATTCTCTACAGAGGTTTGCACATCATCTGCTATTTATAAAAATACATTTTGAGTGTAGTGTAGTATATGTATACTTTATAGGTGCTTAAGCCACTGAGCCAAACTCCCGGCCCTAGTTTTTTGAGGCAGGGTCGCACTGTGTAGCTCAGGCCAGCCTTGTGCTCACGTTGTAGCCCAAGCCGGCCTCGAACTCACAACGCTCCTCCTACCTCAGCCTCCCAAGCGCTGGGATTACAGGCATGCACCCCCACACCTGGTTTTTAGTATAGTATATTTTACAACAGCTTTCTGTTGATGTTATAGGAAAATATAACTAATTTTATATATTGATTTTGCATGTAAATTGCCATATTTTTTTGCTACATTTTCTTATAACTTTAATAAATTACTTACAAATTCTTTTGGGTTTTCTTTATATATAGTCATATCACCTGCAAATAAAGATAGTTTATGTCTGCATTTCCAAATTTTACATCTTTTGTTTCATTTTCTTACCTCGTTTTTCATCTCAAACCTTTAGTACAATGCTGAATTGAAGTGGTGAAGTTGGTCATTCTAGACTCAATCGTTATCTTAAAGGAAAAACTCTCTCACATTACACCTTTAAGTATTATGTTTGCTACAGGTGCTTTGGGGACAGTATTGCCTATTAAAGGAAGTTTCCTTCTATGCCAAATTTGTCAGGAGTGAATTTAAATTATTAAAAAATTTTTCCTGAGCCTATTATTGCAGGATAATCTCACTTTCTTGAGACACAACTGACATATCACAAAATTCTTTTGCTTAAAATGTTGCCTCAGAAGAGCAAAGTGGCTCGTGCCTGTAATCTCAGCACTGTGACAGGCTGAGGCAGGAGGATGGCAAGCTCAAGCCCAGCCTGGGCAACTTAGCGATATAGAGAGACCTCGTCTCAGAAAAAAAAAAAAAATTAAAGGGTATGTAACTCGGTGCAAAGGTCCTGGTTTCAATTTCCAGTACCACACACTCATGCGTGCGCGCACACACACAGAGCTGCCGTTTGTATTTTGAAGTGATGCTATTAGATGCATACAAAGTGACCATGGCTGACAGTATGTTTTGCCTTAGTCTTTATTTTCTGTTACTGATACAGATGTACTGGTTTCTTTTGGTTGGTGTTTGCATGCAATGCAATTTTTCATCTTTAGCTTTCAATTGTTCTATAATTTCATGCCTTTTATATGTCTCTTTAAAATAGCATGGAGTTACATTTCTTTTTCCAACTTGGCAGGTTTTTGTCACTTGGGAGTACCGAATGTTCTATGGATTTTTTTTTTTTTTTTTTTTTTTTTTTTTTTTTTTTTTTTTTTTTTTTTTTTTTTTTTTTTTTTTTTTTTTTTTTTTTTTTTTTTTTTTTTTTTTTTTTTTTTTTTTTTTTTTTTTTTTTTTTTTTTTTTTTTTTTTTTTTTTTTTTTTTTTTTTTTGTCTTTTTGAGACAGGATCTCACTACGCAGTTCAGGCTGGCTTTGAGCTTACTTTGTAGCCCAGGCTGGTCTTGAACTTGCAACAATTCTCTTGCCTTAGCCTCTTGAGTACTGGGATTACAGGCCTGCACCACCACGCCCAGCTGGATTGTTTTAAAACATCACTTTATTTTGTACTTTTTGGTGATACTGGGGGTTGAACCCAAAATCTTTGTATTGAGCTACACCCACATCCTTTCAAATTTTTTTTTATCTTAAGACAGGGTCTAAGTGCTCAGGTCAGTCTTGAACTTGCCATCCTGTCTGACGCTTGCCGGTGGCTAGGATCACAGGCACGCACCTCCACACCCAGCTGTGTTTTGTACTTTCTGTTTGTCCTTCCTCTTAGACGTTTATTTTCTGTCCTTTCTTGATTATTTCTGAATAATTTTAGAATACCATTCTATTTCCCCCCTACACTATCATAAAAGCTATAGACTCTGTGACTCTTGCTTTGTTCGGCTTTGGCGACTGAGGAAACCTAGCAGCTAATGTTACTCCCTCTGTTTCCCCTTGTCTCAGAGGCATAAAGGCCTCAGAATAACCCACTTGCCTTCTTTCCATTCTATATGCTATTGCATATGTATGTGTGTCTTGGATTCTTTTTTTATTTTTTTATTTTTTATTTTTTGCGGCACCAGGGATTGAACTCACAGCCTCATGCCTGCCTGACAGGCGCTTAAGCCACTGAGCCAAACTTCCAGCCCTAGTTTTTTGAGGCAGGGTTGCACTGTATAGCTTAGACCAGCCTTGCGCTCGCGTTGTAGCCCAAGCTGGCCTCGAACTCACAACGCTCCACCTACCTCAACCTCCCAAGTGCTGGGATTAAAGGCGTGTGTCACCACGCCCGGCTTCTTTTTTTTAATGAACAGTATTGGTTATTCTTTTATAAAGACAATGTTTGCTTAGATTTATTTATATATACCATTTTATTTGGTTTTAATTCTTCATCTTTGATCTTCTACCTGAAATTATTTCCTGTTACCTTAAATATTTTAGAGTTTCTTTTAGTGAGGGTGTTCTGAGGGCAAACTGTCTTCATTTTTGTTTGTCTGAAAATATGACCTTTTTCTCATCCTCCAAAAATACTTCTGGGAAAAAAAAAACCCAGACTGTTTTCTTCTGCTGCTCCGAATACACAGTTCCATCACCTTCTGGCTCATTGCTGCCACGGGATCTCAGCTCAGCCTGCTTGTTCACAGGAGAGAAATCTGTCTTTTTCCATAGATAGCTTTTCATCTTTTCCTATTAGCTTTGGTGTGCTCCAGTGAAGATATTATCTCTCTAGGTGTCAGGTTTTTAAAAAATTATATCTGTCTTTAATTTGAGGTAGAAGAATTCTTCAATCTGTGGGTGAAACTTTTCAGGATAATTAGAAAATCTTTCTGTGTTACAGTACGGTTATTCCCCCAGTCTGTCTGCCTGCTTCTGACATTCCAATCAGATCTATATTTGCTGTGTTCTCTGTCTGCTACGTCTATAGATCACTGTCTCGTTCTCCTGTCTTTCTGTCTCTCTGCACTGCGGACGCTATAATTCTTTTGGCTATCAGTTTACAGATGCTCTCTTCTTTGTATCTGAGTATTCTGTTCAATGCACGCATTCTTTTCTTGCTGCATTTCCATTTTCTTGTGGGTCCTATTTCACATATCCTATAGTTTACTGTCACCACAAACTTTTTTCACAGTGATATATCCCATCATTTCTGTTTTGCAGATTTTTTTTTTTTTTTTTTTTTTTTTGAGCTCACTGTGCAGTTAACGCTGGCCTTGAGCTCACTTTGTAGCCCAGCCTGGTCTCAAACTTGCAGCAATCCTCCTGCGTCAGCCTTCCGAGTGCTGGGATTACAGGCGTACGCCACCACGCCCGGCTTCATGTTCATTATTGTGTCATGTGTATTTACCCTCACAACCCAGCTCCTTCTAAGGAATATGGAAAATAATAGATAACACAGTGAAGAGCAGGAGTGTTATAAGAACTTTAATATTTTAATTCTAGCTTAGAATGCAGTTTTCCTGCGTGCACGCAGTAACTTTCCATCGATGCACAGCAAGTTTACATCAACTGTGTGACTCAGAGGGACCCGAGGCTGTCCCGTCACAGCACCCGTGAGTCGGGGGCCTGGGCACAGCCACTGGCCCTCTGCCCGGCTCTCAGGAGGACGCAGTCTGGGTGTCAGCGGGGCTGCAGCCTCATGCCGAGTTCTTCTGAGCTTCTTCAGCTCGTCAGCAGAGCTCAGCTCCTTGCCTCTGGAGGGCAAAGGCCCTCACCTCTGAGCTGCCGCCCTCCCTGGGCGAGTGGCGAGGCCGTTTGCAACACGATTCTCTCCAGGAAAGGCCCGTGCTGCACTTCGAGAGTTCTTACCTGAGTAAGTCAGGTTCATCTAGAATAATTTCCTTTGCAATGAACCCCAAACCAACTGACTGAGGGCTTAGTTACCTCTGTCGCATCCATACGGAGCCCTGGTCACAGGGCTGCTCTTCCGATACCTTTGCCATGACCTCCGCCTGCCTCCAGGGAAGCCGTGTGAAAGGGTGGGTCCTGCAGGAGGCAAAGAAATCAAATGCTAGTGACTGGAATGCACACCTGTAACGTTCACTGCCTGCAGATCAGCAACCTGAAGGAAAACGTGGTGTACCAGTTCCAAGTGGCGGCTATGAACCTCGCCGGCCTGGGGGCACCTTCGGCTGTGAGCCCGAGTTTCAAGTGCGAGGAGTGGACCATCGCTGTGCCCGGTGAGTGGCGGCGGCCGCCTGCTGGGCTGGGGGGCTCCCCAGGGCACCTGCCCCTGGCAGCCAGACTCAAGCCCTGCACCCGGCCCGTTTGGGGAAAAGAATTCTCTCCGTCCCTTATTGCATGCCTAAAATATTTTTATGATAATACTAAATGAGAGCAATAGAAAGTTAAGAATACATTCCTTACAGTTGTAATAAATTCCAGAGCCTCGCAGCTCAGACGCTGCTGGGGTGGGGTTGACAGAAGCTCAGTGAGCGTTTGAAAGGAATCTACTCCTCGCCTCTGCTTCTCAAGGGCCACTGAAGGGTGTCCAGTTCACATTCCACAGTGGAATTTCTCCCGACATCCTGCATTCCAGGGCGCATTCTCCCCTGGCCCTGCAGCCTCTGATCTGTAATCTGTCAACCCCCAAACCACCTCCTCCAAACCCCGCCCCTGGGGCTTCTCCTCCCTCTTCCCAGATCTTGGTTATGCTACACAGGTGGGCGGAGCCCGCCCGCTGGGCCTGACGTCCTGAAGTCTGCTTTCTCTCCACTGGCTTCCTCTCTCTGTCTCTCTGTCTCTGTCTCTGTCTCTGTCTCTGTCTCTGTCTCTCTCTCTCTCTCTCTCTCTCTCTCTCTGTCTCTCTGACATTCCCTGCTCTGCAAGAAAAATCTTGGCACCTTTGGAGTTCATCATGCAGGGTGGTTGGATGGACAGGAAATAAAATAGGAAGTAGGCAGAAAAACGTACCTAGGCTTAATGTTGTTACAGAGCTGTAAAACAAATGTACAAGTTGAGCATGAAGAAATTTACTAAGCCACTTAAGAGTCAAACTAGCATGGGCCGGGGATTTAGCCCAGTGGCATAGACACCTGCCTGTGGAGCCCGGGGTTGTGAGTTCAATCCCTGGTACCAGGAAAAAGAAAAAAAGATTCGAACTAGCAGTCCTGTGATTGCCAGATGACTTTGTTTCCAGTGGCCCTGATGCTACAGACCCAAATAGTCCGAGTGTCCCGAGAGGCTCAGTCACCCTCTGGGATTTGACAGTGACCCCGCGGTGGACACAGTCCTGCCCGGTGCCACCCTGTCCTCTGTGTGAAGCCCCGGGCCCCATGAGGAGCCACGTGCTTCCCTCACCCAGGGAGCACCCGTCTGGGCCACCTGTGTGCTGAGTGTGAGTGAGAGACCCCAGGACAGTCGCAGACGCGAGGAGGCCGGCACCCTCCTGGCCCGGGCGCCCCTTGGAAAGGCCCTCCACGGCCTGCACACAGGTGGCTTTGCATCCAAACGCTTGGTGTCCCGGACAAAGGGCGCTGTGAGTGGCCAGATGAGGAAACCGAGCAGGCTGTGGAAGGGATTTAAACAGAAAGCGACGCGCCCGGTTTGCAGAAAGTGGCAGCGAGCTCGCACGATGGAGCCGGTGCCTCCTACCCGGCCGGCCGCCCACACTGCCTGCGTGGAAAGCGGCCCACGGAGACCGAGCAGCAGGCGCCGCACGCCCCTTGTACGCAAAAGAAGCCGAGCTCAGGTTCAGTGGTGCCCGGCGGGGTGCAGAGGGGCACGGGGAGCCCTGGAAACAAGGGGCTGCTGGGACATGGAACACCAGTCCTCCCTGTGGGGAAGGGCCAGCGCTGCCCTGTGAGGCTCTGCGTGACGCGGGATTCGCCCGCGGAAGCCCTTCGCCGGGAGAAAGTGCCCCGTGGTGGTGGAGGTGCAGGGGATTTCCTGTTCGTGTTTAAATGCACTTCCGTGTAGGCCGTCGGAAGACAAAGGTGATGCATACTTGAAAGGGAGCCAAGGTAAATGACCTAACAAGCGCTGAGCTGTGGATTGCAAAAGGCCAGCTCACGGCGTGAGTCAGTCTGTGTTTGGAGTCACATGCAGGCCACCTTGAGTCACCCCAGGTGGTTTTGATTGGTTGGTTAGAAATCAGGCGCGGAAGACGAGGGAGAAGAAGGAAGAAAACAAGGCAGAGGAGGAGGAGGAAGAAAGCAAAAAGGAAAATAAGCCTGTCACCTGAGGAACAGCCGACGGTCACGCGGTCACACACAGACAATGACCGTCACTAGGCATCCGGACACGCCCGAGAATGCAGAGCGGGCAAGGTCTCGGTGTTGTCCTCTCTGAGGGAAAGTTACTCACTGCTGTGAGCTTTCTGTTGGCTTCTTAAGAACAAATGAGATCCCTGACTGTAAAGTGCTGGTGTTATTTCACATAGATTCGGGCCGTGGGACCAACCGATTGCGTTTACTTTGCAAACCATCAGCTGTGGCTTCCTGCTTGGACCCATACCCGAGGTGCACACTTTTGAGGGCAGCACCCCATCTCCCCTGAGGAGAGCCGCTGCGGGCTATGCTCAGATGTAGGTCCAGGGTTGTTGCTGTCTTCCAGGATTTGAGATGAGGAGAGGTTTTTAGATGTCACTCAGCGAAAATGGGAAGCAGAGCCTGAGGCTGCCTGTGCTGGTGAAAGGTTACCAGGCAGGCCCAGGCGCAACCTGGGAAGCTTCAGGCCGGCCCCAGGGGCACGTTGCATGCCCGTCCCCACCTGCACCCGAGAGGGCACTCAGGAAGCTGAGGCAGCGCGGTGGTGGGGAGCAGACGCCGTTTTCGCAGGGGTACAGGTGGGAAAGCCCGAGGAGACCTCCCTGTGGTTGTAAACTTACGCGCAGCCCAGCTTCCCGCATTCACTGTCCTCTCCCGCTCCCTCCCGCTGTCCCACCCAGGACCTCCGCACAGTCTCAGGTACAGCGAGGTCAGGAAGAACTCCCTGGTTCTGCAGTGGAAGCCCCCGGTCCACTCTGGGCGGACTCCGGTCACCGGCTACTTTTTGGACCTGAAAGAGGCCAGTGCCAAAGATGACCAGTGGCGAGGACTCAACGAAGCAGCCATTGAACACACGTACCTGAAGGTAGGAGGCGCTCGGGGCCTCAGCATGCTTTTTGGCTCTAAAACGGAAAACATACTCTGCTGATACTGGCTTTAAAGCTGGCGAGATAGTTTGGGCATGGTGGCCGCACACCTATAATCCCAGGGCTCTGGAGGCTGAGGCAGGAGGATTGCTGCAAGTTCAAGGCCAGCCTGGGCTACCTAGTGAGTTCAGGGCCTGCCTGACTAGAGGGCAAGATCCTGTCTCAGAACAAGCTGTTGACAAGATAGAAACCGAGCCTGTGCTTTGGCCTGTTCCACACTCTGGGCTCCTGGTGAGGTCCCCCGCAGGGGGCAGCGCCTGGGGCTGGGGTCTTTCCCGAGGCTGCAGTAGCATGGTGATGTTTCCCCTGCACTCCTCCGTCTGGCTCTGAAAGACACCCGCCAGCACCTCCTCCCTCTCCCTTCCCTCCTTGCTTCCACCTCCCGCTCCGTTTCAGCCACCAGAGGCTCAGCGTGTCGCTGCCCCCAAAGCCGCCTTCTCCTCCGGGCTGCTGGCGCTTTCAGGGTGGCTTTTGCTAGAGGGCACCGTGAATGTGACGATCACATGGTCCGCTGTCACTGTGGGCACCTGGGAGTCTCCCTGGCCACCTGCTCCTCCCCGAGCTCGGCCAGCTGGCGACCTCAGCCTCGCCCTCGCTAGGGTCCGTGTCCTCTGGGTTCCCTGGTGGGGGCCACCTGAGCCAACATCTCACTCTGCACACCAGAGATGGCGGGGCTGGAGCCGTGGACTCTGACCGGTGCCTCATGAAGGTCCCTGCTGTTGGTGGAACACCCAAAGACCTGAGTCCCCAGCAGGACCTCGGAAACGCTCCGGGAATGCGACCGCATTGCTCCTCACTCAGCAGTCACCCAGAAAACTGCACAATGCGGGGAACCATAGTTTATGCTGCCTCATTTCTTTTCTAATGGTCATCGCAGCCTGGTGGCCATGGCGGTGGGAAGGGAGGAGATGGAAGGGGTGAGGGACCGGAGGGAGAGGCCAGGGGCTGCTGCAGTCACAGAGCAGGGGGAGTCCAAGAGGGGAGAATAACGCAGGCGCACTGCGTGTTGGTGGTGCTGCCGAGGTCCTGGTCCCTGCCCCTGCCGACAGCTCGTGGAGCTGATCCCTGCCACACAGCGACCGGACCCCAGGACCTGGCCACCCCTCCGGGGCAGGCGTGGCAGGCACCTGGCCACCTGTCTGCATATCTTTATCACAGCAAGCAATGCAGCTCCTCCTTTTTGCAACCCCACAGCTTCCTGACATTATTTCTTTTGTTTTGTTTTGTTTTGTTTTTGGTACCAGGGATCGAACTCACAACCTTGCGCCTGCCAGGCAGGCGCTTATGCCACTGAGCTAAATCCCTGCCCTATTTTTTGGGACAGGGTCTCACTATGCAGTTCAGGCTGGTCCTGAACTCACTTTGTAGCCCAGGCTAGTCTCGAACTCACAACGATCCTCCTGCCTCAGCCTCTTGAGCACTGGGATTAAAGGCGTGCGCCACCACACTGGCTCCTGATATTATTTCTTAACCTAGAACTTTAAATATATCAAATTCCATGCCGGTGTCTGTGCCTGTGAAGTTCAAGTTCATTACGGATTGAAGTTCCCCTCCAAAAATCCCCAATTCCAGTGAAAACTATGGCTACATAGTGACCCGTCATCTTTGACACTATGCAAATACGAATCAATGGATTAAAAACCTAACCGTTTAATGCACAACTTATTTAAATGCGTGGTCACAAATGCTCCACTTAATTGAACAAATGTTTGATTTAAATCCAACTTTGGATATTGATCTTCATTATAGAATTAGGAAAAAATCATATGTTCTGTGGGAAATAAATTCCTTCTTAAAATAGCTGGTAAAAGTCACACATTTTAAAAATTAAAAGATAGTTTTGATAAAATATTATCAGTTTATTAGTACTTGAAATAATAGTAGTGGGACCGTGAGGCACCCAAAGAAAGTCATGAAATGTTATGAAGTAGGACTGACATACAAGTAGATATTCAATGCAGTGCTGGATCCAAAGAAAGCCACAAAACATTGTGACATATGTTCTCAGCAAAAATATTCTTAATTCGTAAAAACTTGAAGGTTCAGAATTCCAGTAGACTTTGCTTAATTGCAAATTACTTAAATTCACAATGAGGTTAACTGTTGTGTAATAGGAAGTATTAAAATTAAATTTACAGGAAGAATTTCTGTTTTTATTCTAGTGCTTTGAACACGCATTTCAATAGATGTGAAGTGTCTGCGATCCAGGCTTTTAATTCTCTCCTGCTAAGAAATTCTTCTTGGACTGTCTCAGAAGGGCTGGGTGGGCTGGGGCAGCCTGTGTGCTGCTGCGAGCACTGTGCTTTTTGACCAAAGAATGAGGGGCCTGACTCCTCTGCGGTGTACGTGTGGTCTCTGCTTCTGACGCTGGAGGCCATCCGATGGTCTGAGAGAAGCCGCAGCTCTGAGCTGGAAGAGATCTTAGGAACGCCTTGCCTGGGTCTGCAGGGAAGGCGGCCCGAAGCCACTCGGAGTGGAATGCAGTTTCTTTCCCTCAGTGCTGCGCATTCCATTGTTACGACACAGGGACACAGGACGTGGGCATCCGCAGAAGCGACCTAAGGCACCCATTGCTTCTGCACCTGCTTCTTCCAGGTGCAAGGCCTCCAGGAGGGCGTCAGCTATGTGTTCCGGGTCCGAGCCATCAACCAGGCGGGCGTCGGGAAGCCGTCTGACCTCGCGGGCCCTGTCGTGGCAGAAACCCGTCCAGGTGGGCATTTGCTTCTTCCTTGAGATTCATCTCAGGTTGGGGGTGTAGCTCAGGGGTACAGCACTTGCCTGGTACGCATGGAGCCCTGGGCTCCATCCTCAGTGCCACATAGACACATGCACACGTGCACACACAGGATGCAGCTCCTCCGTGTAAGATGCCGAAAACCCAGTTACCGTAATTTTCTGCGCTTTTCCTGATTGTCAAAATCATCAGTGTGTGCCAACCCTGGTAAGTGTGACCTCAGCACATGACAAGCGGTGACCCCTTTACAGGCCCCTTAGAGCAGGGATACACCAGGTGTGAGGTGCTCCAGGGCTGTTCTTGCTCATACCTGAAAACAGGGAAATTCTGGACTAAACAACACTTCCTAAACCATCTCTGCCAAGCACACGTCCCTGGGAAGCTGTTCCTATTGTCATGACCATTAAACCCCACGAGATCTTCTAATCATAGAGGAGGCTGGAATAACCCAACTCGCAGGCACGGTGCTTGAAGAAATGCAGGATGCATGCACCTGTTAGTATGAAGTTAACCAGGGAGCAGCAAGCTTTCTTTGAAGGGCAAATAGCAAATGCTCTTGGCTTTACAGCAACACAGTCCAGTTCACACCTACTGAGCTGAGCCATGGCATGAAGAGACCACAGACCACAGATAAACTAACAGGCACGACTGTGCTCCGGAGACTTTTGTTATGTCCGTTAGGTATATGCATCACATGCTGTGCTTTATATGCACTATAAAATTTGGTTTCTACCTAAGTTGCCCCAGTCTTGAAATAGTCATCATCTTTTGATTTTTTTCAACTGTTTAGAAATATAAAAACCAATCCTCAGTTTGTGAGCCAGACCA
Organism: Dasyprocta punctata; assembly: GCA_004363535.1. NCBI lineage: Eukaryota > Metazoa > Chordata > Mammalia > Rodentia > Dasyproctidae > Dasyprocta > Dasyprocta punctata. The sequence goes on along the minus strand of RJWM01015890.1, from coordinate 32,795 downwards.
AAAGAGGTGATAGAACAGACTCCACCCACGGGCAGTAGCTCGCTGACCCTGGGTTAAGCTAACAGCGGTGCTGCCTGAATGGGCCACAGAGCTGCGGGCAGAGAACACAGTCTCCCCTTCATCGGGGAACAAAGCCGAGCGTGTGCATTGCCCGCAGAGTCTCGGATCGCTGCATAATGCTAGCTCTTTTATCATTCACTCCGTGTCATTTCGAAGTTATATATCTCAGTTCATTAAAGTTACATGAAAGGCAGCACTGGAAACAAAGCAGGGTAAAAATATTAACCAGTGGTTTCTCAGTTTATGGTCGTTCTAGTCCAAGGGCTTTAGCTTTGTCCATCCTGACCATCAGAACTGAAATAAACAAAAAGCAAATCCATAACGTGAAATTATTTTCTTGATGAGAAAAGAATGTGAACATCAGGAAACTCTACTTTTACTGACTTTCATTGGAAAAAACCTAAGCTGAAGTCTTCCCTTCGGGGCACTCTCTGCCCTTTTCCTATTTTTTCATAATTATCTTCAGCTTTTCTTCAACTCGTTTTAGACGTGGGTATGACGCAAGTGACCTTTACAGAAGTGTGGTGGGCATCTAGAGCCAGTGCCACGCTTCATATTTGTAACCTTTGTGGAATCCCAGGAGGAATCGGAGAAGTGCTAGGGACAGACACGCCAGATGAAGGCTAGCGCCCAGGGACACCAGGACCTACGTTCCTGTAGGAGTCAGGCCCTTCTGTCGCCAGCTGCGTGGGTGTTAAAGCCCCACACAGGAACCCAGGTGCACCGTCCACCCTCATAAAAACAACACTTGTGCTGCTGTGTGAGTGGCAGCTTGCTCCAGTCATGGGACTGCCAGGGTCCAGTGGGCTGATTGAAGACAGCTCAGGTCAGATTCTTGTTTTCTCGTCAGTAGCCCTAGAATGGCAGATAGGCAGGCACGACATTAACTGAGCCATCACCCAGGAAATTGTGCCCCAGAAAAGGTCTCCTCGCAACCACTTGGGTGGGAGTTTAGTGTCACAGATTTGGACTTTGGCTCCCAAGGTCATTTCTGGGGTCGTTCCCTTCCTGGAGTGTAACTCCAAGCAACAGCTGCGGACACACACACACTAAGCTCCATATTAACCCGTGCAGGAAATGCTGGCTCATGGCTGAGCAGGAGTCCGGGGACACATCCCCCCAAAATGCTCCCCACACGGGAGCACTGACACTACAGTGACATTTGAGCCCGTTTCATGGGCAACAGGCACCTTCATTGTTGCAACATGCATTTCTGGAGCTCTTCCTGCCACGCCAGGAGCTGCGTGGGCCTGGAGTGAGGTGGCACCGGTCCACACGTTGGGTTTGCAATCCAGTGGACATGCCAGAGTTACGGCATGGCATGATGACATTTGTAAAACTTCTCCATAGCCAAAAGAGCCATAAACTGGGAACTGGGGCCCCTGCTGAGGTTCTGAGGAACTCCAGGCCCCTTTCTATTTCTTTCATAATTGCCTTCAGTTTCTTTTATAACTGGTTTGTAGACTCGAGTCAGATGAAAAGGTGACCTTATGAAGGTGTGAGTGATATCCAGAGACAGTGCCATACTCCATATCCCTGTGAAAACCTGTGGTAGCTTGAAGTTGTCTGGGTTCCTTCATTTCATGAAATACTGGCCTGTTAACTTTTTCCACGCACTCGTTTCGTGTGGGAAGAGACAGGGCAGGGGAGGGGGAAGACATGTTATCCATTTCTGGATTTGGGATGTGAAACTTGGATTGCTATTTCAGAAAAACAGCTTCTTCTGGGATACATTATTAAAATTTCAGGTAGAAAATAAAGCTTATCGTGTAACAGCAAACCACACATCTAACAAGATATCTTGAGTGTAACTGAATGCTAGTGAAACATTAACCTAATCCAGGGGTTTGGTAGGATCACTGGTCTCCCTTTGTAGTAAAAAAAATAGGCAAGCAGCTGTCCGTAGCCTGGCCACTGTCACCAAGTCTAACCGTGCTGGTGATGGGCTCTGGATAATAATGGACTATGCTGTGCTTTCCCATGGAATTCTTTAGCTAAAGACGTGGAGTAGGCTAAACATAGTTAGTGTGGATTTGTTGGTACCTAAGAAAGAAACCATTCTCTTCCTGGTATTTGATATTTTAAAAACAGTCTCTGTGGTTGATTGCACTGGCTGGGGTGGAGCAGGAGACTGGGTAAGATAGAGGAGATGGAGACAGAGGAGATGGCACAGGCAGCCGGCGGCTGGTGCGGGGTGCAGGCGTTCCTGCCAGAGAACAGGGTAGGGGTCAGGAGAACCTGGGCACCGGGCAGGGTCTCTAGGAGGAATCAGGTTACAGGAAACTAGGGTTGGGTCATCCAGAACAAGCAGGGGAGGAGCAGGCACCACCTAAAGCAAGAATGAGTTGGGGTTGAGGTGACAATCTCGTCCCCAAAGGCACCTTTCAGTCCCAGCGTCTGAAACTGGCAAGGCCAGAAGGCAGGTGTGTTGCCGGGGCCTCCTGAAGGGTTCCGGAGCAGGAAGCCTGGCCCTAGGAATCTCTGACTCACTGATCGCTCTCAGCTGCTAGCACCACTCTCCACCTTGGCTGTGTTTCAGAAGCAAGCCAGGGCTTCGATAGTACCGGATCCAGACCCCGCACCAGGCTAGCGAAATCCTAACACCTAGGGCTAAGCCCGGACACAGCTCTCTGTGTCTGTGTAACTCCGTGGGTGATTCCAGTCTGCAAGCGGGCTTGAGAAACACGCGTTACCCTCCGGGCTGCTCCGGGGCAGTGGCTGTGTCTCCCATGGTTGTGTGCTGCGCATTAGGCTGGTACCTGGTGTGTTAGACAGGAGGGAATCCGAGAGGCGAGAAAATAATGAATGACCAGCGCGTCTCGGCCGTTGAGCGTGGCTCTGTTTGGTGGCCTCGGTGCGGGCCTTTAATCCTTGACAGCTCATGAGACGGGCCCTGTTCAGGAAGGACGAGTTGGGAAAGAAGTGTCCAGTGCAGGTGATGACCTGGCCCAGGTGCTAGGTCACCCAGCGATCCTCACCTTCAACCCAGGGCCACTCGGGATCCGTGGAACCGATTGAGGTCGCTCATGTCTGTCTGCTTTATCCTGTCCCTCTTTGGTTTTTAAAAAACGTACACACGTATCTCAGAGAGGGACAAAGAACTAAAGCTTATAGATTGCTGTATTAGTGCCGATGTGGAAACGAATTCTCATCAGATTATAAAATGTATAGAAAAGTAAGCCGTGTACTGAGATTCTTTCGGCTTTAATTTAGGGTCCATTCTTCCTTATTTAGAAAAGTGGGGTGGAGTTGGTTGATTCTGAGACAGCTCACTTTAGCCTTGGGCTGCACCTTAGCTCATTTCTGAGCTGGGGACTCCTGCTCCGAAGGGCCCCGAAAAGCCATCTGTGTGCAGCTCTGTCCACCTCTAGGATTTGTCCGGGTGGGGTTGCTGATTAGGGACGATTCTTCTTAAATTCTTTTCAGGTCAGAATCATCTCTTTTTCTCCACCCAAGTCTCCTGAAGTCTCTGTGATCTTGAGTGAGATCAAAGGTCGTTTCTGAGAAAAATCTGAAATCATGACAAACTTGCACTGGCTCCTCCAGCCCGACTCTGTGAGGAAAGGTCTTTCATCTGGAGGAGAATAGCCATAGGGCTTCCTTTATGGAGGTGATGTTAAAGCTGCTTCTGCCCGTTAAATAGCGGGACATTTTAATCATATATTTATCAAGTTGAATATCTTTGGGTATTTATCAAAATTCAACCCTGAATTAATTGACAGTATCTCAGCTCCTGGTAAGGATTCAGTTAAATCCTGGGACAAACTGGGTATGATTGCTGTAACTGTAACCCAGCACTCAGGAAGCTGAGGCAGGAGCATTGCTATGAGTTTGAGGCCAACATGAGATACATAGTGAGATCAAGGCCAGCTTGAACTACATAGTGAGATCTTGTCTCAAAAAACAAACAAACAAAAAAACCACCCTGGGTCATTCTAACAGGAAAATTCCAGACTGTTGTAGCTATGCTTTTTTCTCAGGCTTTCCCTTTGTGCCAAGTTAATCTGCACAAGACACTGTCTGGTGGGTTAGCCTGGGGCATGTTAGAAATTCTGTCATTGCTTTCAAGGTTAATCTTGGTTTTTCTAGAGTACTTATATAAAGAACCATCCATTTGAATATCATGTACCTTGTACATTTGCTATAGAATTTTTTTTGCCACTGCATGTCCAAGACCCTTATTTAAGGAATTCCACTATTAATTCCTTGTACATTTTTTTTTTTTTTTTTTGGTGGCACCGGGGATCAAACTCACAACCTCACACCTGCTAGGCAGGCACTTAAGCCACTGAGCCAAACTCCTGGCCCTAATTTTTGAGGCAGGGTCGCACTATGTAGCTCAGGCTGGCCTTGTACTCACATTGTAACCCAAGCTGGCCTCGAACTCACAACGCTCCTCCTACCTCAGCCTCCCAAGTGCTGAGATTAAAGACATGAGTCACCACGCCCAGCCCTCCTTGTACATTTTAGTATGTGGAAAATTGATCCTCCAGATGGACAAGCCCACTTCCTCTTATAATAAGAGAAGTGCAAAATCCAATATATCTATGTGCAGGAAAGCTCCCAGCTGGTTTTAATTATTTTGCATACTTTTAAATTTTCCAAGAGATATCTTTTTGTTTTACACTTCTGCTTCCTTACATGTTGTCCTTGTCCCAAGTGATTTTCTCAAAGTATTTTCTTTTTTTCTTTCTTTCTTTCTTTTTTTTTTTTTTTTTTTTTTTTTTTTTTGGTACTAGGGATTGAACTCACAACTTGCCAGGAGGGCATTTGTGCCACTGAGCTAAATCCCTGGTCCTTCTCAAAGTATTTTCTAAGGTTGTGGACATGATTCAGTGGTAGAGCACCTGCTTAGCATGTGCAATGCCCGGGTTTGATCCTCAGTACCACCAAAAACAAAACAACAACAACAACAACAAAAAAGAATGTTTTCCAAAATCATCTGTTTTTCTGTATTCATGAACCTAGGCAATTTGTCCATTGAATTGCCCATTGTAAGTATTTTTGTAAAATACTGGTGCATTAAGCTACTTTAAAAGTATAATTCTACTCAAAAAACCATATACTAACAAATCAGTTAAAATCATACAGTAAGAAAATGCATTGAATTTAAAAGTCCTAGTGAAAGAGTGACCGTGTCAGTCAGCACTGAGCGAGATAAGAAAGAGGCTGGAACTTGTGTCATGCATTTTCCATGATAAATATGTCTTATCTTTATACAATGATATTGTTTTAAATGCACTGTTTTTGCAATATTAAGTGATGTTGACTAAGCATTCTTTCCCAATGAGGATAGTTCTAGAACTTAAGAAACATGTTTAAATAATGGGCACTTGACATGTTTTCAGTGAATTTGATTTTTCAAGTTTGAGGTGGTTGTTAACTGTGCGTGGGACTTTCAGCCGGTTGACAGCCCCTCAGCTTGTTGGGGAGCTCAAGCTTCGGACTCTGAGTATAACTTGGAGCAGGAAATCTATTGTGCATTATATTTGCATCATTAGGACTTTTATTTCATCTTGCGTATTTATCAAAATACTGGTGTCATACTTCACAGGACTAATAATAGGAAAAGCTCCAATAAAATCAACATTACCATTTTAAACTTTCCCGAAGTTTCTTTTTTCCAATCCAGTCCCTGACACGTGTCAATGTGTATAGAAAATATAAAATACTGCACTTCTGCCTTTACAAAATTAACCTCATTCTTGAGAAACTGAAGAAGTCATGCAGCTTTTTGGAAAATAAACAAGCAAATACTCATCTTGGTGAGTTTCAATTTTTAAACCTTCGGTGCCCTACAGTTTTAACCGTTTTCACTTGTTCACTTTACGTTCATTTAACCAGTACCCCCACCCCCCACCCACAATGACGTCTGCCTCGGTTGAACAAATGCTTTTGCCCCCTTTTGACCCCAACACACACTGCTTGCGATACGCTGATTTTCATTACCAGCTGGGCAGGGCTTGGCAGACGGGAGCTCTCTCTCGGGCGCTGGTCCCCATTGCAGCTGATGCCCACCTCGTCCTTCGTCTCTCCTAGCAATTACTTAACTTTAAATTACAAAGTTTAATCCGAGACTTGTAAAAATTCCCGCGTCATTTTCTCACAGTACACATGGGCGATTTCTTAGGTTAGAACGGAGCTCTGTGAGAAAGGCGAGACCTATGGGCTGAGTGGAGGTGTGTGTGTGACTGGAGACCTACAAATAATCTTCTATTTAATAATACCTTTTAAACAAATGACATCGTTTCTTTCACATTGTCACAGAAGATCACCGTGACTTTACAAACACCGATTTCTCAGGGCGCTTCAGTCGGTGCCTCTGTACTCTCCTCTCTTCTCTCTTCTCCCTGTGACTCCGTACTCTTCCCTTGGTGACTCAGGCGATTAACATGGAAGCTGAGCACCGCTGTTCCTCAGTCCTCCAGGCTGCCGGGGTTTGGGACCAAAGTTTGGGACCAAAGTTGCCCACTCCAAAATCTGAACACACTATTTGTCTTATATACCCAATTTCCTGTTTCCCTAAAGCATTGCGCCTGTAAAACTTTAAGGCTTTTGGATGCAATTCCCTTGAAGTAGATTATGCATTTCGGTAGGTGCTTTGCAGACTTGTTGGGTGCCGCGGGCTGGATCCTATGTTCCTGTTTCTCTGTGGCTCAGAGCCATGAGCACCGATACCCACTCCTTTTTTTTTTTTTTTTTTTTTTTTTTTTTAATGACTGCAGCTGCCAAATATTTAATAGAGACCTTTAGTTGCAATCATCAGTGAGATGGAACGAAACATTTGGTTTCTGACCTGTTACCCAGCTGGGTCAATAAGTATTACCTTTGGGCCGACCTTACTTAAGGTGCGTTTGCAGTGTGGTGATGTCGTGGTGCGTGAGGCACCATCTGTCCCTGTACTGGTCAGCGTCTTTGTGCCCTCTCTTTGGTTCCATGGCCTCCTGTCTTTCAGTCGTTTTCCTGTTGTCGATGTCCACACAGATAGGGGCTCTTGCTTCCTGTTTCTTCAGTTTACTGTGTGGAGGGAGACTACCAAGTGTCTCAGCGAGGTCTGAGCAGATCCCGGGTGACAGCCTGTGGGGTTCTCTGACGTGTGCACAGGACACTGACCCGCGGCCTTCGTTATGTCAGCACTAGGTTTTCGAGGCGTGTTGTCTTACCTCCTGGTCTGGGACAATGATCCAAGTAGGTGAGATCTGAGATCTTACAGTCCACAGTTGCCTGAAGAATTGGGAGAAATGCAAAACTAATGGAGTCGTCCAAATTCTGCCAGTTTTTGTGGCTCCTTTGTTTACAGGAAAGTCACCTCTCTCACTTTAGAAGAATCCACCCAGGCAAGACTTTTCTGCTGTCAACCTAAGTCATGCCTTTAATATTGTAAGCGGGAAGTACATAGATGAGTCATTTCCTTTTTTCAAAGGATCACAGGTAAGACAGTGATTAATACGGGCATCGGCCCCACTTCCAAAATAGAGATTATGCAAAAAGCAAGACTTAGTCAACACCCATCGCTTCTGCCTCCTTCACAGCAATGCAGATACGTGAACAAGTTATACAAGCCGTGCAAACCAGGTATACCTCTAAGCCTCAGCACTCTTCAGGGTTAGTCTTCAGTTTCAATAAAAGCACTTGCTGAGCAATTATTTTACAACAGTGGAGGATGAGCACTAGTCCTGTGTTATTAGCACAGGAAAGAAAATATGGTCTGCAATTTCCAATAGAGTAGATGTAGTCTTTACAAGGAATACACAGTGGATGTTGTGTTTAAAGAACAATGAAGACTTTAACTGATCATTATTTCAGGTTATCTAGTAGACAAATATGAAAATAATCCTTTGTTCAAAAAAAAAAAAAAAAAGAAAGGAAGGAATTTGAAGCTGGACCTGGTGGCACATACCTGTAATCTCAGCACTCAGGAGGCCGAGACAGGAAGGTTTCCACAAGTTCAAGGTTACCCGGGCTACATAGCGATTTCAAGGTCAGCCTGAACTGCATACTTTCCCTCTGCTAAAATCACTTTTTGGAGATCACTGCCATAAATAGGGACACAAGTTAGAGCAACTATCAGGCTTGGGACCAAGTTCCCACATCACTTTTGGGCCCAGGGCTCCTCTAGGCCTTCCCTGGAGGGGCTTTGATGTTTTCTTTTCCTCTGACAAACGTCACTGAACTATAGGCCAGGATGTTGGACCGTTATGATACAATCTAGAGAGAAAACATCACTCTTTTGGGAAATTGCTTTTAGAAGATATTTAAGTCTTTTTGAGAAAATAAAGCTATACCTTTCAGAGGCTAAATCTAATTTTCCCAGAGATACAGTAACAAAAACAAACCAAGTTTAGGCAGCACTTGAATGAATATAAATTGAAGAAGAGCATTTGGCTTCTTTCGAGCTGATTCTAGGCATAGCTGTGACTGTTTCCTATGCTGTGCAAACTCCCTTTGAGTTGCTATATTGGATGCAGATATAATTTATTAAAACTCAAAACACTAACTGAATTGGTTTAAAATCCAAAAACCTATCTTCTTGAAGCATATTAGACCTCTGAAAACTCATTTCCATTCAAAGTTTCACATAGTTCAGTAACAGTTTTTCTTAGCTTCGAGCATTCTAATCTAGAGGGGCTTCTTTAAATTGATTTATGATTTTATCATCAAGCAGATTCTGGTATATTTCTGCATTCTAAAAGGATTCACAGACTCTGAACATGTGAGTGGAGGCAATTCTTATGGCCTCTGCTTATCCCCTTCAATTTCCCCTTGTTTTTGTTTGCTTGTTTGTTTGTTTGTGGTTTTGAGACAAGGTCTCGCTGTGCAGTTCAGCCTGGCCTTGAACTCACTATGTGGCTCAGGCTGGCCTCAAATTCACAGCAATTCTCCTGCCTCAGCCTCCTGAGTGCTGGGATTCCAGGCGTGTGTCACCACGCCTGACTCCTTCGGTTTTATGGTCTCTTTCTAGCCTCTCTCATGACTGATTGGGTCTGGGTATTACTGAAGCGAAAGTCCGGAATTTAGGGCTGACGGGGACCATTCAGTTCTCCTCTCCCCAAGGCTGCCCGGGTCACTCCCACAGCGTCACCAGCTTTCCCTCAGCCACAGACACGCAGGGCTGCACCTTGCAGGAGACACGGCGCGTTTGCTAAATTCCATGCTACTGCAGAAAAGCTGAATTTTAGAGGGAGAAGGGCGGCCCACCATGAGCAGCTGGGCCCAGGCTCGGGGCCTGGCTTCAAGGCTAAAGATCCCAAGGTGAGAGGTCCCCTGATACCAGTGTCTTCTCTTTCACCTTCTAGGAACCAAGGAGGTCGTTGTAAGTGTGGACGACGATGGGATCATCTCGTTGAACTTTGAATGTGATCAGATGACTCCGAACTCAGAATTCACCTGGTCTAAGGACTATGTGCGCACTGAGGACTCCCCACGGCTAGAGGTCGAAAGCAAAGGCAACAAGTAAGGATGGTTCCCAGAGCCACAGCGGGCTTCCCGCTCACAGCGGGAGCAGGGAGTGAGCTCACTGCCGCCCACTTAAGTTACCCGGGACAAGAGGATGAAGTCACCAGCTCTTTATATCTAGTATTGTAATAAGTCATCGACAATACAAACCTTAACAGTAATAATCCTTATAAAATTCCTTCCAAAGTGTTTGAAGTAGAACTTTTTTGGTCAAAGAAAAGAAAATCAACTGAGATTTTTTCCCCCCAGTTTTTTGCACTGAACATTTAGACATTTGGTTGATCTTAGATGTTGGCTAGTGCGGTAAAGCTTGCTGAAGCTGGGACCACTGGCCCATTCATTCATTCATTCCACACGGGGTTTGCCAGACAGGGTGCTGGGTGCTGGGGACACAACAGGACACAGATCCTGTCTCTGAAGACACCGTGTTGATACAGGGAGACAGGACCAGTGCGGTGACAGAAATTCAGAAAAGGGAAGCACAGGCAATGACACAGGAAAGGCACCCAGAGTTACCCACGGCACGTTCTGGTCGGCGGGAGAAAGATTTAGGCTCCCCAGCAAGGGCTAATCTGTGAACTAGCTTTGTGCACAGTGTGTAGTTGTCCAGGATGTAGAAGCCTGGGGCTGTGACAGTGGTACCAGCACCAGCCCTGTCAGCCCCGGGGAGCGCACAAAAGGTCTTCGTAGCGAAATGACTTTTAACCCCAGACGCCCAGGGCGAGCTGGTCCCTAGAGACAGGGTGAACCACAGGCCTGCAGACCCGGCACAACCTCTTTTAAGAAAAATATTTTGTTCCAAAGGACAAAAATGACCTTTAAAGACCTGGGGACAGATGACTTGGGCATCTACTCCTGCGACGTAACAGATACCGATGGGATAGCATCAAGCTACGTCATTGACGAGGATGGTGAGTTTAAAATCAGTCCATTCACAAACCGAACGTCGGCTTGGTTTCTCAATCCTTCCCGGGTGACTTTTGTGTTAGCAGTTTATGGTCTGATCGTCTTCTGTTTCTCTCTGCAGAACTGAAACGTTTGCTCGCTCTCAGCCAGGAGCACAAGTTCCCGAGTAAGTACACGCAGTACTTCCGCTGCCTTTAGCCATCTCGCGGGTGGGCAACTTTGGTGCTTGATCAGACCAGCTTGGCAGGGTTAGGAGCAGAGGCCTTGAGTGCATGCAGCCCACCACCGGTCAGTAGCAGCAGGAGCGCATGTTGGGAGCGATGCTTTACCCTTTGCCAGAGAAACCATGACACTTGCATTAAAAAATACGCCCGTACTTCGTTATGCAGAGAAGTGTCAGGTGCACAGGCAGACCATCTGGATGTTTAAGTCCTGCACTGTTGCTGGTATTTTTTTGAATCATATCTATCTTTGGGGTTTATTCGTTTGCATGTCAAACTGATTTCTCCCTCAGTGATGCTGGCACTTAACAGTAGCATCAGACCTCTAAACAAAAGCAACCTAAGCCCAGCGCCTGTCATCACAAACTCTGAGAAAATAGGGCAAGGCGCCTTGGCCTGAAAAAGAATCTTTCTGAACTATTTACAAACCTTTAAATAAGGCACCTTCTACATAAAAGATTAAATCCCACACTTGACACCTCCGAGAAGAGCTAGAAGTGTGAAATAACACTCAGGAGGTTCCATCGGCCTGATAGGATCGCTCCCACCCCACGGAGAGGCGGGGTACGCGGGAAGGAGCACCTAGTCTGAGAAAACGAATGGAAAGTGGCAGAGTACGCGCTGTCTTTTAAATTAAGAATTTCAAAGATTTGCTTACTCCTTAAATATATTTTAAATATATTTTCCCTTTAATGCAAGTTTCAAGAATCCAGAAAAACTGTATGCTTGTCCCAGCTGTTGGCAAAGTTATGTATATTCACATAAGTGGAGGGTCCAGAGAGTTCGCCAACTCTTAGTGGAGGCTGAGATTATACATACCTGATGGAGTGTGTGTGTGTGTTGCTAGTTTCTCCTCTGTTCCCCAAGAATGATCTGCTTGACCCCGTGGCCAGTGGCCTCAGAGTCATGTTCTCCCCACCGTCTTTCTCAGAGGGGCCGATGGAGAGCCACGGGGTGTGACTGTCGGCCGCAGATTCCCTGTCCTCAGGGAGAACCTGCGCATGGCCCTAGGAAAGCCATTTCATGAAGCTGAAGCAGTCCCAGCACCAGCAGCTTGGAAACCCTGCATGAAGCCGAGGATTGGCCTCGACGGTCTTCCTTCGGCACTGCGGGCTGGCTGTGACCCCGAGTCCTCACTTCCGTCCCCCGCGCCTCGCCTCGTTTTCCGGGCTTGGTGACTGTAACAGTCCCCGGCCCCACACGCAGAGCCATATCCACTCCACGTGGAGGTGTGCACGGTCTTCTCTCAGGCACTGGCTGACCTGGGAGCAGCGGCGTCCACTAACAAAGGCAGCCAGACCACAGTCATGAGATGTCTGGGCCGCAGATCTCCTAGCAACACTTACCCCGAGCTTAGGGGATGAGGACGAGAGAGGACAGTGCCCAGGGTCACTGTTAGGTTCAGCTGCCCGGGCCTCCCTGGGTGCGACGACTGATAGCGGCTGGAACTGCCTGGTGCCGCTGTCTGTGCTCTACCCCGAGACACACGGTTGTGCTGCGCCTGAGGACCCTGCCGCCGGTGCTCGGGGAGTGGCCTGGCTACAGCAGCGCCGGGCCACGGGCAGAAACCCAGAGCGTGTTGGAGACTGAACGCAAAGATGGGTCCCTAACCCAAGGGGGTTTTGGAGGCCCACTGAAGCGGCCTTGTCCGTGTTGCGCTCCGGTCCTTTCCTTTTCTCCGCCTCTGTAGACCAGGGAGGCCTGCAGGGGTCTGGGGCTAGTGTGGCGGCAGCGCCTCCCCTTTCTCGGTGCGCACCGGCTTCCTCTCCGTGGTGCCATGTTAATGTAGCCATTTCTTTTCCTTGAGATTTTATAAAGAATATGTAAATGAATAACCTTTGGCGCTGTCAGTTCTCCTACGCGAAGCTGGTTTCAAAAATATTTTGAAAGCCGTTAAGCATCTGCCTTAAACCCACAAATAACGCATTTTGCCGGAAGCAAACTTACTGCCAGGGAAAAGAGCTGAAGGAGATCTGGAGCTGAAAAGAAGGGGAGGAGACACAAATCCCAAAATAGAAAACAGCAGTGTGTCTTGCCAGCACTGCTGCTGGATTGCAGTGGGGGGCCGTGGCTTCTCCGAGGGCGGGTGGTACTTAACACGGCCGGCGACGTCACCCGGCTGGCTCTTCTCCTAATGCAGACAGCAGCGCACGCGGATAAACACGGGCACACGCCCCTCGGCGTACGCAGGTTCACAGGGCTCTGAGGTCTCCATACGTTATAGTTTACAACCCATAGTTGTCAGGTGCCGTTAAAGAAACTGGAGGAAGAAAGAGATGCCAAAATACTAGCAGCCCGCATTTATAAAGCACTCATTCTACCCCAGGCTCTTTACGGGGCATTTAAACGGAGTGTATGGTTGAATTTACAACGACCTTGAAAGGGACAGTGCGATGGCGACTCGATGTTAAAGGTTACGAGTGTGAGGCCCAAGGGAGCCCAGCAGCTAGGCCGGGTGCCCGAAGCTGGTGATGCCCACGTGGGCTGCCCCTGGTGCCTGTTCCCAGAGCATCTCGGGCCGTTTCCACACACGTCCTTGCTGTGTTTCCTCTGTGGCAATCCGCGGTGGCCCCTGTCCCCCACACGATGTGACTCAGGGAGGGCAGTGAACCTTGAGAGAGCTGGAGGCCTCCCCTCCTGCCTTTGCCAGCGCCACCCCAGGTTCACAAGGAGCCCAGAATGGGGGGCTCCAGACTTCCCTAGGAGGGGCTGTCCTCGCTCCCAGGGCCTGCTTAGAGCAGCGTGAGTGCCCGTGGGAGGTGCTTTGCGCCTGCTGTCGCCCCCAGGGCCTGTCCTTTCCCTGCAGCACCCGGACACCTGCCCGCACTGGGAAGCCCCTCTCATCCCCCAGAGAGCAGAACCAGACAGGGGGCGTCCAGAGTAGAGGGAACAGGCCTGGACTCACGCCTGCCACCCGGGCACATGGCCACTCTTTCCCAGGATGCAGCTTTCTCACCAGGCAGGGTGGAGCACTAAGGCTGGCGAGCTCCGAGGACCCACAGCTCCATACCATGTTCCGTCCTCCAGGGGCGCAGGGTCCTTGCTAGTGGCTGCAGCCCATGGTCTGAGGGGCAGAGCCAGGCTCGCGCTCAGAAGCCCGTATTCCCACGTCTGCGGTGCCTTTCTGCAGTAGGTGAGGCCCGGGCATCTTTCAGCTCCGCACCAGAGCAGCGCCAGGACTGGATGCGTAGCGGGGAAGGGGTAACACCCCAGGGCGCCTTCCCTTGGAAATGGAAAAGGGTCCATTTAGGAAAACACAAAGAAACAGAAATATACATGGCTACAAGTTTGGCGTGCTTGTAATTTAAAATACAGACATGCCAACTTTTTGAAGTAAGTTTAAGAAGAGTTTAGAGAAGGTAAAGAGAGATGCTTCCCCCAGCCATGAGAAACAGTCGTGCTTTCCACAGAACACGCCCTGGGCCTCGTTTGATAGGAGCCTCTGGTTGGTGCAGCCTTCCTGACAGCACGTGCCAGTTCCAAGAAATTTAGCATCCAGTTTTGGGAGACAGCAGCCAATTCTTTAAATGCCAATGGGTTGCACCATCCAGGTGTAAATCAGAAGCAGCAGATGGTTCTTGTACATTCTAGGCGACCCGGAAGCCACACTGTATTTTAAATTAGCTGCTTTAGTGATTCAAAGATCAGCCTCTGAAGAATTCTGCTTGGTTCGGGAACCAAAATAAGCTGGCACATCATTGCAACAGGATTTAAGTGACCGGCTGTGAATACAGCCGCCCTTGACTTCCAAGGGAAAGGGGTATACAGCAGTCCTTGACAACAAAGGGGAGGGATATAGAGTCATCCTTGACATCCAGGGGGTTCCTCATGGATTCCAAAGTCCAAGATGCTCCAGTCCCCAAAGTAATATTGCATGACATTTGCATATAACCTACATGCATTCTCCCATATACTTAGATCATTTCTACATTATTTATAATGGCTAATACAATATACATGTTATATAAATAGTTGCTCTACTGAGCAGGATCTACTCTATTATTTAGAGAATAATGACAAGGAGAAAATCTGTAGATGTTCAGTACCAATGCAATTTAAAAAAAAATGTTTTTGATTCACGGTTGGTTGAATGTGCGGGTGCAAAGCCCACAGATACGGAGGGTTAACTATGTAATCAAAATAAATTCCTTTTTAAGATTTTTAAAACTGTTTGAAAAAAAACAAAACACCCCAAGGTGAGTTCAATTGTTTACAAAGACTGTGATTCCCTTCTAAGTGTTCTGAGTATTCTTAGAATGTTAGCGCTGAAGAACTTTTCAGCTAACCTGGGCCAGACCCACTGCCAGAAAGCAGCCCGCCTCGTGTGCCCAGCTCCTTAGCATCAGAGTTGGGCTCACCTTGGCTCTCCTGGAGCCCGCTTGGGCCCAGGTCCCCGTTCACTACTGTCCTGTAATAACCTACCCGCAGCAGAGAGTCGTGGTCCCCCTAGAAGCGCCCCTAGAGGTGAGCTCATCCTCGCCATTGCGGCTGAGACGATGAGGAATGCGGTGGGTCGGAGGTGGCGCCCCAGAACCAGCACCCGCCTCTTCAGCCCCCTTCTCTGCCGTTTGCCTTGCAGTGTTTGTGCTGCTCCCGGGCTCTGGAGAAGCGGGGCTGCTGTGCCTGTATGCTGCCTCCCGGCCCCCTCGTTAGGAAGCCCGCGCTGCCGCCCTGGGCTGCCAACAGAGTTACTCACCATGCTGATTTTCATTTTTCGTAGCTGTCCCAACTAAATCAGAGTTGGCGGTGGAAATTTTGGAGAAGGGTCAGGTCCGGTTTTGGATGCAGGCTGAGAAGCTGTCTGGCAATGCCAAGGTCAACTACATCTTTAACGAGAAGGAAATTTTTGAAGGACCGGTAGGTTTTATACATTTTACATTTTTAAATGTATTCTTGTAGAGCACACTGCGGATGCCCTCTAGGACCATGGACAAATTGTCAGGAGAACTGCTGCCCGGTGGCAGTTTCCATCTTTATCACGTTTGTTTTGTTTTGTTTAAAGTGAAGGGAAGCCACAGATTGAGTCTATCATTTCACTCAACTTGGAACACTTTTGAGAATGAAAGGGGAAGCTGTTAGTAATTTTCCTAGGACCCCATACACCAAGCTGCCCCAGGCAAATGAGGACACACAGTCGCCGCTTGAAAATTGGGCCCCCCGAGGCCCCGCCGCACGCGGTGAACGCTGCATGTCTGTCCATGCCAGACCTTGTTCCGTCTGCTCTCAGTGAGTTGTTCACAAGACGCAAGTGACCCACATCAGCAACCCGGCCAACCTGCTGCATTCGTGGGAAACAAACTCTATCCGGAGGCTCGGAAAGAGCAGTGTTTTCATTGCCTGCTGGCAGCAAGTGAAGCGCATCCTTATTGTGGGGTCAGCTTGCTTCTGTGAACGCAGTTCCTGCAGCTGGAGGTGCAGCGGCTGGGCTCCCCTGCCCTCCCGGGGCCGCCAGGAAACCAGGTCGGGCCGGTGTCCCGTGTCCTGAGGAGCGGGTCGGGACCCTGCGCTCCAGGCGCTGCCGGCGTAGGAGCCGGAACCTGGAAGGGGCAGAGGTGAGGCTGCTGCTGTAGCAGCCCATCCCTGCCCACCACCATGTGCGTTTAAAACCCTCGCGGCTGCTCAGTGAGGCGGCATGCGTAACACCTCCCTGTGCGCAGCGTGGCCCTTTCCATGCTCACGGTGACTGCACAGCTGGAATGAGTCACTCGCGTGTCGGCAGCGGCTGCTCCTCCCCTCGCCCTCCCCGCTGTCCTCATCAGCTGTGTGGTCACCGCCTGTCCAGGGCAGAGGCAGGAAAAGCGTGATCGGCACCACCCTCTGCCTCGTCACCGGAGCGCACATTCAGGTTCCCAAGGAGGGCAGCATGAAGGGCTGCTCGTCCACGACCTTGGGGCTGTGCCCTCAGAGGGAAGGAGGGCGAAGGAGGTGGCCGGGTCATGGCAAAGCGGACCTGGGCTCGGCCGGAGACTGGCTCCCTGCAGCGCGTCTGGGCGGCGAGTGGCACACAGAGTTGGGCCGGACCTGAGCCTTCATGGTGTCATGTATTTTATAGCAAAACCTCATCAACGCGGATGGGTGTAGATTTGTGTCCATCTACACAGCAACCAAGATTCACCTTGCGCTCGGAAAGAGAGTTGTCTACACACACCTGCAAGGGCTCCTTCCACTCATCCCCGCAGTGTTCCCAGCAGGAGTTCAGGACCGCCTACCGAGCCACGTGTGCCTTCCCACAGGGCCGCCTGTAGTCTCCTGCTGACCTCCGCACTGAAGATAGCATTACCTGGAAGGCAAAATGCAAATCTGAAACAAATTGTGATAACATTTTATAACATGGGCTAACGAAACTTTAGTTAGACTTAAGAAATTATATCATGGACTGTTCAGTAATCAATTCTGGTCTGGGTCCTATATCCATATAAAAGATTCCCTTGCAGGGTACAGGATTCTAAAGAATTTGTCAAAAATGTTATTAAAATTATTTTTCTTTGAAGTTTATTTTATTTCGCCAGGCTCATTGTCATCAGGGTAAAATTTCTACCTTACTGCTTTCTCTGTCTGTATCTTTTCACGATAAATGAAGAAATATAAGATGCACATCGATCGAAACACTGGCATAATAGAGATGTTCATGGAGAAGCTGCAGGACGAGGACGAGGGGACGTACACTTTCCAGATTCAGGACGGGAGAGCAACGGGCCACTCCACCCTGGTGCTCATCGGAGACGGTGAGCGCTCCTCTGCCCCCTGGGGGACAGGGAGGAGGTCCTGGAGAGGTGGCAGGACCGGTGTCCTCATCAGACCCCCATGGTGCCTGCATGTAGCAGGTCTTAACCTTTTCTCCATCCCCTCCCTCTCTCTCCCCTCCCCCTCTCCACCATCTCCAGGTCTCCTTCCCCTTTGGAGAAGCTCCATCTCCCTGCTTCCTATTATCTATCTTTTATTTTACCCTTTAATTATTTCTGCTTGGGTTTCTCGTATAAGAGAAACCATGCAATATTCAAGTTAGTGTGTCTGATTTATTTCACTTAACAATACGGTCTCAAGTTTATCCTTCTTTATCAAAATACAATTTTAGATTTATACTTTCTATAGCATTTCATTTTATAAAAATGAATATTAATTTAAAAGAACATGAAATTTATCCCTGACCCTCAAGCAAGACTGCACTTAATCACATATATAAAAAAAGAACATATTCCTAAAATCTTCCCAAGAGAGTTACAAGACCTCCAAGACTGAATGTGTCTCAGAAACAAACCATGATACTGTTTAATAATGTGCAGATACTCTAAATTATTTAACCCAAAAAGAAAAAAATATGCAGAAGTACTGCTTGTCACATCTGTGGATCACACATTGTAATTAGGTTGCAGTAGTCAGCTGCTTAAACTAGTGTGAAAGCCACCAAGATTTAAGTGTGACATTTAAACGAGCCACACAGAGGCTGCCAGCTCTGCCTTTGCAACACTCAATTCCTTTTCCACGTCTCCTTGCTTTATGACCTTGGAGAAGTTATTTAACCTTCCTAAGCCTGTTTCTTCATCTATAAAAATAAAAACAAGCAGGGTTGTCGCAAGGCACGAGTGTTATAATGATGAGCGTGCATTACTTAGCACCACAGCTGGCAGGTGCATTTACATGGTTCAGCTCAACTTTATACTTATCTTTCAATTTCTAGTTTATAAAAAGCTCCAGAAAGAAGCCGAATTCCAGCGACAAGAATGGATCAGGAAACAAGGTAAACTGAGGCAGTGAGTTAAAAAGACATACTTCCATTTTTTTGTATTAAGTATTCCGGGATTATTTCCATAACAAGTTAAAATGCATGGTATCGATTATGTTAAGAATAAAATAATTTTAAATATTTATTATCAAATATATAGGCATTAAAATATTTTAGAACTAAATCTGTAATATTTTTCAAGTTGACTTCAAACATAAATCAACTTAAGATTTAAGAATGATCTTTGGGCTGGGGATGTAGCTCAGCGACCCAGCACCCGCTTGGCAAGAGCAAGGTCGTGAGTTCAATCCCCAGTACCAAAAAAAAGAACGAGCTTTAATTTTGCATTTGTGATTAATGAGGTGATTGCTTATGTCATTAACATTTTATAGGTCCCCATTTTGCTGAGTATTTGAGCTGGGAAGTGACTGGTGAATGTAATGTACTGTTGAAATGCAAGGTAAGAGGTGGATGAATTTTTAATATCTTATGAAAGGGAAATAAAGATGAGATAAAACAAGAGGAAGAGGAAGATCACTTTTTCCATCTGCATTTGAGCCAAAAATGAGAAGCAACCCATCCTTGCTGTTGAATGTTACAGTACCCATTGGTTTATTAAAAAAAAATTTAAGCTAAAACAACATAAAAATATGGAAAGGCAAAGTGATTGCTCCTATTCATTACCCATGAGATAGTGAATGAAGATATGGGCTCTTTTTAAATTACAGCTTGAGTCTTCCTTATCCAAAGTGCTTTGGAGCAAAAGTATGTTGATTTTTAGGGTTTTTTTTAGTAGTTGCATATATGTAATGAGCTGCGCTGGGGATGCAATCAAGATCTAATATGAAATTCATTTGTTTCTTATACACATAGGCTGAAGGTAATTTTATGCAATTTTCAAAATATTGTATAACAGAGTGTGTCGTGGTTACTTTTTTCTCATTGCTGAGATGAAATACCTGACACCCAAAATTAGGGAAGGAAAGTTCATTTCTTATAGTTCTTGGGGGTTTTAGCCCGTACTCATTTGGCTCCAAGGCAGCATGGTGTGGCAGGGCAGCCATTCATGGCAGCTGCGAAACAGCAAGCCCAACTGGCGAGATAAGGAAGACCTGCCTTCTTCTCGCCCTTACACTGTATGTTGGCTCCACCCCTGGGCAGGTGCAGCACTCACATCGCCAACCCCAGCACTAGACAACAAACCAGTCGCAAATACCAGACTCAGCCCCATCCATGATTACATGAGGTTTAAGTGGGGGCCATCCGACCACACTATAACAGAGTGTCACTGTGTGGAACTTCCCACTTGTGATATCAAGTCAGCACACAGAAAATTTCAGATTGGGAGCATTTTGGAGTTCAGAGTTTGGGGTTAAGGATGCTCACCCTGTATTACTATCAGAAGACTCTCACGATGTTTTGAGTGTAGGGCCAAATCTCTTCTAAGTGGTAGATTATTCCAGACTCATTTGTCCCCATGTTTGAGGATGAGCATCCTGTGTAAAACAACACAAAAACAATGAGAAGAAAGTTTCTGAGAGCCAGGCACAATGGTACACACCTGCTTTTCTAGCCACTTGAGAAACAGAGGATGGAGGTCACTCAAGCCTAGGAGTGAGAGGCCCGCTCAGGCTATATAGTCAGACTCTGTCTTTCAAATTCTGTTTTGTTTTGTTTTGTTTTCATTTAAAAAAAGTTTTGGCTGGGAATTTAGCTCAGTGGCACAGTGCCTTCCTGGCAAGTGTGAGGCCCTGAGTTCAATTCCAGTACCAGAAAAAAAGTTTTGGAGAAGAAAGTGTTGCCTGACGTTGCAATGTAAAATCATGATGGCCAACAGTAACTCCAAAGCAGAATTATGGAACCGACATTTAGCATGTGACTGTCATCCTGAGAGCCAGAACACAAGTGCCCCAGTTTCTAGTATGTCTGATAAATTCAAAGGAACAAGTTTACCAGAAACCCATAAGAAAAATTAGCTCTAGGTTTCAGCCTCTCCAAAAATTGCAAAACTACTTGAAAACCCTTCTCCCAAGTGGCTCCTCCTCCTCCCTCAGCCTCTCTGCCCACTTACTTTCTCATGGGCACAGCCCAGGCCTGCTTTCCTCCCCTCCTATGCCCTGCCACCCATGGGAGTTTTGCTGTTCTGATGGCTTCCTCAGGAAAAGCAGCCCCTCTCCAGTCCTGAATATCTAAGGGGAGCCCACACACGCCGTGTTAGCCACTTTCCTCATCGCTGAGACACAGTACGTGACACCCACAAGGTGATGGAGGAAAGTTTTATTTAGGCTCAGTTTGTAGGGGTTTCAATGCATAGTCAGCTGGCTCCAAGGCAGGGTTGCGTGGCAGAGGAGAAACAGTTCATAGCAGGGCAGGCAGGAAGCAGAGAGTGATCAAGGGGGGAGGAGGGAGACAGATGCAGGCCACGCCCCCAGTGACCCACACCCGGCAGCCAGGCTTCACTTCGCAGTGCACCTTTCAGTGGGTGAACCCACTGATGAGTACCAGGCCCTCATGGTCCAATCACCTCCCCAAAGCCTCTTCTAGGCATGCATGAGGCTTTGGAGGGCTTCTGATGTAAACCACAGCACGTAGGTTATGGCTATTTGGAGATATGGATTTGTGTTGTTTGCCCAAGCCTTCTTTCAGCTTCTCTGACCAAACATTCTGGGCAGAAGGACCCTTCCTCTGTTCTCTCGTACTTCTCTGTTATGTTCTTATGGCAATTTACATAAATTTACCATCACTATTGCATCAGAGTTCATAGTGCATGTGCAGTAACCATTCAGACTCACAGGGCTATGAAGGGCCGCTTGGCATCAGCTGACCGAAGGACTGAGGAGGCTCTGGGCCACCTGCTGTCCTGCAGGAGGCCACGTAACAGCTGCTCCCTCTGCCACTCTCAGATGGCCACTCCACACTGGGCAGGGGCGGGAGGCACAGGACTTTCAGATGTCTCCTGGCCCCAAAGAGCCAGTGCCTCTTGTGACAGCTCTATGCCTGGGCTTTCAGGATTCCCACACGGGTGTGTTCCACGTCACAAGGAGCAGGGTGCTCAAGCCCTGAGCATTTCTTGTCCCCCCGCCGCCCCAAGTCTGCAGCCAGTGGCACTTTGTTGGTTTTTTTGGTTTTTTTTTTTTTTTTTTTTGTGGCACCGGGGATCGAGCTCACAACCTCGCGCCTGGCTGACAGGCGCGTAAGCCGCTGACCCAAACTCCCGGTCCTGGTTTTTTGAGGCAGGGTCGCACTGTGTAGCTCAGGCCGGCCTTGCGCTCACGTTGTAGCCCAAGCCGGCCTCGAACTCACAACGCTCCTCCTACCTCAGCCTCCCGAGTGCTGGGATTAAAGGCGTGCACCACCACGCCCGGCTGGTTTTTTTGTTTTTGTTTTTGTTTTTTTGAGACATAGTCTCCCTTTGTAGTCTAGACTGGCCTTGAACTCACCACATAGCCCAGGCCAACCTCAGGCTTATGGCTATCCTTCTGCCTCAGCCTCCCAAGTACTGGAATTACAGGTGTGCACCACCACGCCCAGCTCAGGGGCATTTTGCCAGCAAGAAAGCCACCCAGAAACTCAAATCCATAACCAGCTTCCAGAGTCAGGAGAAAGCTTTGTGCGTGTTGCTTTCACTGGGGTCAGGCTTATTTTCATGTAAGCATGCATACTAGTATGTATGCATCTATTCTTTTCTTGTCTATCCAATACTTTAGGGTTTTTGTTTTTGTTTTTGTTTTTGTTTTTTTGAGATTGGGATCTCACTATATTTTGCCAACTGGTCTGGAACTTCTTGGGCTCAAGAGATTCTCTTGTCTCAGCCTCCTGAGTTCTGGGACCATAGATCTGTGCCACTACTTGCCTAGTGATTCCAAAGTTAATTTTTACTCCTGGAAATAGATGCTCTTGATTTTCATTCATGTGTTGATACCCACTTTATTCTAAAGCCCTTTCTCAATTAAGATCGTTTTCAACTGATTCCCTTAGAAAGCTGTGTCTGCTGATCCCAACTTCAGTACTTTTTCTTCTATACTTTGCTACATTAAAACCTACTTAGTTTGCTGGGCCTGATGGTGCATGACTGTAATCCCAAGTACCATGGGAGGCTGAGGCAGGAGGATAACCAGTCTGAGCCAAGTGTGAACAACTTGAGGCTCTGTCTCAAAATTTAAAACCATTTTTTAAAGAAAAAGGCTGTGGATGTAGCTCTGTTAAAGGCCCTGGCTTCAATCCTCATATAGAAAATAAAAGAACCCTACTTATTTTCGTAAGAGTAATGTTCCCGTAATTCAAAAAGAGCAAAAGTGTTCTTCTTCTAGGTGGCAAATATTAAGAAGGAGACTAATATCGTGTGGTACAAAGACGAGAGGGAGATATCGGTGGATGAGAAGCATGACTTCAAGGACGGCATTTGCACCCTGCTGATAACAGAGGTAGGTGGCTGGGAATGTGGGATGCACTGTGTGAGGGCCGCACCCCTCATTCTCCTCCAAAGCAGGAGCCAGGTTCTGCGTGCACCCCACACCCCGGAGATTTGCGTATCTACAGGAGGGAAAGCTCCCCTCGCTTTGTGATACGCGTGGCTCTCTCACATATCCCGCCGGTACCAAGTGGACCCCACAGTGCTCGTTTTCTGGGTTACTTTTCTCACCTGCAAGCAGTTAAGTGGGCCCTTCTTGGTACTTAAGCCTTACAATAACTTGTTCTCTACCAGTATAAAGATAGTCAGATATAATGTTCATTGAAACATAAACTTTTATCTACTTTTAGAGCACAGCTTTCAGATATATGTCATCGTTTACTGTTAAAGAATGAAGGGCTCAGCTGGGCATGGTGGTGCATGCCTATGATCCCAGAACTTGGGAGGCTGAGGCAGGAGGATTGCTATGAGTTTGAGGTTATCCTGGGCTACAAAGGGAGTTCAAGGCCAGCCTGAACTGCATAGTGAGACCCTGTCTCAAAAGGACAGAAAGAAAGAAAAAAAAAAAGACAGAAAGAAAGAAGGAAAGGCCTCATCTCCATTATAGCCATAGAGGGTGAGAAATCATAATTGCCAGCAGGCAAATGACTGTAGGCAGATGAACCTATGGACCCTTGGCCGCGGCTGGATGCTTCTCCGGGTTGCTTTGGTGACAGCTCCTAGATCAAGCGCCTTAAACGATGCCAGCGCCATGCCCGGAGCCGCGTGCCGAGCTGCAGTGCGTGTCTCCGTTCTCCCCTTAGTTTTCCAAGAAAGACGCTGGGTTTTATGAAGTCATCCTGAAAGACGACCGCGGAAAGGATAAAAGCCGACTGAAACTTGTGGACGAAGGTCAGTGCCTGAGTGCTGTGCTTCCCACGCACAGGTGACCAGAGTTAAGATTGAGGCTGGGCTGACAAATTAAACGCATGCTGAGTTTTCATCCTCAGACTCCAGTTTAATTGAAATTCCAGTGGAGTGAACGATCATTGTTGTTTTTCCCAAAGTACTTCACTTTTGGTCTTCCTAGAAGTTGAAAGTGTACTTTTGATCCTAGGAGAATTTATAATTTACAGGTGACTGAAGGGTCTGTTTTCAATTTAAATCATTGTTTTTGTTTCAACGCTATAAAAATGTTCCAGTATCAAGAAAAAAAAAAAAAAAAAACAAAACTTCAGTGACTGAGCATGTTGAAAAATAGCCCAGGGTTAAAGGGATAGCCAGAAAGATTTATATACAACATTCATTACAGTTATTCCCAAGGCAAGAAAGGCATTTCCATTTCTCAGAGACTCCTTGGGACACATATATCAAGATAACAAAAACCTCCTTGCGACTCCAAAACCCTCAATTTTGTTTCTGAACAAGCTCTGTTACCAATATTACTAACAAACAGCAGAAATCTGTCTTTGATTTCACCTTCCTACTCTTGGCAAAGCCATGGCTAAACGTTTACAGGCAAAAGTCACTGTGAGGCCGGGGAGGGCAGGCAGCGTCGATGGCTGATTCATCATGAATTGATGACATAGATCAGGGACGTCCAGTCAGGTAAGCCTCGGCTTCCTAGGACTGAAGCAGAGAACCCTAAAGCCAAGATCCTTCCTGGAAATCTCACCATGACTGTTTCTCTAGAATGCAGATGTTTTATTAATCACAAAGAATCGGGAGAAAAAATATCACAGAATGTCAAAACAGGCAAAGATCTTTTACAGCCTGATAAAAATTTTGAGTTATTTCCTCCAAGAGCACTAATCAGCAGTTGGTCAACAGATTGTTCCCTTCATCGGACAGGGAATTTTTTAAAATTTTATTTTAAAGATAGTAAAATCTTACAAAACAAAACAGAACAAAGTCAATCAAAACAAAGCAGTAGAATTGGAACAGAACTTCAAAGCAGAATACTAGGAAAACAGTAGCTCCTATAGTACATCTTGTTATCTTCACAATAGTTGTCCATCCCATCAGTTATAGCAAAATCAAACCAAAAACAAAACAGAATAAAACCAATCAAAACAGAATATTGAATAAAGCAAAACAGTGAGAACAATATTGGGCCTCAAAGACAAGATAGAAGGAAATCCCCCATATTTGCTACATTGCATACTGTCATCTCCCAAGAGATGCTCAGACTGCTGGCCCCAAGCCTGCAAAATCAACCAAACACTACAAGCATTTAGTTGCTTTATGTACCTTAGTTTCTATCAGGTTAGCCGGTCCTCTGAACCAGCAGGCTGCTTACGGTGGGGCGGGGTGTATTGATTCTCAGCCCACACGCCAGTAGGCTCATGGGAGGCACTGACTTTTTTCTTCCTGGAACCCATTGCGCCGCTTACCATGAAGGCTCACTAGTTGTCTTCTGGTTGGATCCTCCCCGACCCAGCATGGTGGGTTCTTGGGAGGCGCTGATTTTTCTCTTTCTGGAATCTGTGCCACCTGTGCCGCTTACCAGGCCGGACAGGGAATTTTTAAGAGCGAACAGTTTGGGATTTGGGCAGACACACAGCATGCTCCCACTGACATCTTGGCTTTGCACCTTTCTCCTCAGCCTTCCAAGAACTGATGAGTGAAGTCTGCAGGAAGATCGGTAAGCTGGCACTTTCTCACACACTGTGCTGCATTGTTCTCCTGCCAGGACAGACAGACATACAGGTGCATAAGACACGCTGTTCTCTTCTTTCAGCTTTGTCGGCCACAGACCTGAAAATCCAGAGCACCGCCGAGGGCATCCGGCTGTACTCTTTTGTCACCTACTACGTGGACGACTTGAAAGTTAACTGGTCCCACAAGTAAGTGAATGGAAGCTCACTCCCTGTATCGGAGTTCTTTCTCCACCAGAGATGGTAGAGGGAAACACAACACAGGAAAGAAGGAAGGAAGGAAGGAAGTCCTTTCAGGCAAGGTCTCTCCTTATTTCTCAGTCTGACCTGAGGCTCACAGGACACAAACCCCAGGCCGCAGCCGTGTACCCCCCTGCACCCTGAGATGTGTCCAGCTTGCAGGCATCGTCCCCAGAACCCCCACACACACACACCCTGGAGCCATGCTGGGTTCCCACTGCGCTCTGCACCTGGCCCATGTGCTATGGTCTGAAACCAAACTGTGGCCCGGAGGCCTCAGGTTCCCCACCGCTGGGTGAGTGGCCGCTGGACGAAGCTGCCCACTGAGGTTTACCGCACTGTCCAGGGCAGCTCCATGGCCACACCGGACAGGCTCTGGGCAGGGTCTCCAGGGGACTGGAGGGAGGTGTGTCTGGACTGGGTCGGGTCTGAAAGTCTGTCCCGGGCTGCCTGGGTGCAGCGGTGGAGGTACCACATTTGAGTTCACCCCCGGGATTTCAAGAGGCCAAATGGTCTCTAAGTCAAACCAGTCCCGCCCTGCCCTATCCCCACGACTTCCCTGCTCCCCCAGTTCCTCCATATCCTGAGCCGGAAGCGTGTCAAGGCCTAGTGGAGCTCGTCTTTGGGGTGCAGCCCTTTCAGTCTAGTACCGCCAAGTGCCCTTGAGAGCTTTCCCAGCAAGCACGAGGCCCTGGGTTCAATCCCCAGCACCGTCAGGACAAACAGAGGTCTGGATTGAGCCGGGAGCCCTAGCCAGCACCAATGAAGTGGTCACTTGGGTCTTCTTTAAAACAGCTTTAACTTATACAGGAAAGTTTATTATTACTATTATTATTAATCATTTCCTGAACTCCATAAATCCAGTGTGGAACACTCATTCAGATCATTCCTTCTTTTTCTTCAGAAAAATTTTAGGAAAGTAATTATGTATAAATTAAAATAAATCAAATTCTAGGAAATTCCTCTGTGACATCTGGCACATTCTAATACATTAGTCTGAAGAATGAAAGAAGTAAATTTGGTCAAACCATTAGTCAAAAAACTTTATGTCTTCTGTAAAAGAATTATTCATTCAGAAAATGAGGCATTGAAGATGGGGTTTGAAAAGTTGCTGTTAGGCTAACGAAGCATAAACTTCTGTTCCTTGGTCTCATCAGTTCTGTGACCTTCTAGCATATTTGTGTGCTTCTGAAAGACTCAGGAATCAGGGGTCATCCTAGCTGTCTTTTGTAGGTATGGTAAAATGAGAAAAAAAAAACCTAAAATGGGTTTTAGTCTTTACTTCTGCATTCCATTGTGCTCTTAGGCAAGTCATTTAATTTGACAGATCTCGGGTTTCCCATATATAAACTAGCAGCAGTAGCATCCATGCCATCTGCAGTGCATAACATCTGCACGGCACCATTATGCATGTCAGCCGGAGATTAAAGAACTCGGGTGGAGTGCAAAACAGAGACCAGTCTTTGTGTCTAGCTCTCTAGGAAGTGTCTGTTGCTTTTTTTTTTTTTTTTTTTTGTGGCACCAGGGATCGAGCTCACAACCTCGCGCCTGCCTGACAGACGCGTAAGCCGCTGAGCCAAACTCCGGCCCTGGTTTTTTGAGGCAGGGTCGCACTGTGTAGCTCAGGCCGGCCTTGTTTTCTCGTTGTAGCCCAAGCCGGCCTCGAACTCACAACGCTCCGCCTACCTCAGCCTCCCGAGTGCTGGGATTAAAGGCGTGTGCCACCACGCCCGGCTAAGTGTCTGTTGCTTGAGGTAAAATATGTGGGTACAATGAGTTCCTTTACCATGTCATGCATGGTAATTTTTAATATATTTTTAGATATATAAATAAATATTCTTCAAAGAATGTAGTCGTATAAGAAAAATACAGAATATTTGTTTGAAAACTAAAATTTTATTGGCAAAAAACTTTCCTTTTCTATGCTTTCAAGTTCTTGTTCGTTATAATGTTGCACATATACACACTCGATTCAGGAAATCCATGGTTGATCTATTACAGTGTCCAAAAGAATTCATAATACGATGCCATCCACAGCTTTAGGAGCCATCACGCAACATGTTGGGTGCTTCCTTCTAATCTTTTCTCTCTATATAATTGCTACTACGGTGAATTGTTTTGCATCCTTTTTTCTTATTTCCTCACATTTTTACAGATACTCTGTGAAGTTTAACAGCATGAGAGCGTAGCTACTTATCTTTCTCTTCCCCGTCTATCACGGTGCATTTCTAGACAGCCCAGCATGACCCCAGGGCCGCCTTTCCTGCTATTCCCTTACACAGTGTGCGGAGCGTGGGTCAGTCTGTGAGCTGCCGCGGAGCAGTGGGAAACTCTTGCCAGGCACGCAGCACGCACGGACAGGCCTTGCTTGTGTTGGCAGCCACTCGCCCCTCATTGCTCTCCTGGCTCCACCACCCGCTACGTATTGACTTAGGTTTGAATAGCCTTGGAACAGCCCGTGTCAGCAGCGCGCTCTGGTTCACAGCTGTCGATCACCTGCATGCCGATGCAGCAAGTGTCAGCCCGGCTGTTCAGCTTTAAAATGCCTTGGACCCCACAAGAGCACAAGGGAAAGCCCAGCTAGTTTGTGCCACTGAGGCGCACTGGAGGAATTCACCCTGGGCTGTCAGGAGAGTTCCGTGAATGTTCAGGCTCAGAACAGGGCCTTGGAGTCCAGAGCCGGGCCCCAGGAGCTCTCGTTTCTCTCAGGCAGAGTAGCAGCAGAGGCAGCTCTTAGATTTTTGAAGTCTATAAAAGTTTGCGATAAGACCTTTGATGAGAGACAGAGAACCACTCTGCTCTGCTCTGCGTGAAAGCAGGCAGTCACCGTGCTGTCTCTGATTGTCACAGTGGAACTGCTATTAAGTACACGGACAGAGTTAAGAGTGGGGTCACCGGGGAGCAGATCTGGCTACAAATCAATGAGCCCACTCCAAACGACAAAGGAAAATACATAATGGAGCTCTTCGACGGCAAAACTGGACACCAGAAGATGGTGGACCTTTCCGGACAAGGTAAGCAGGTCTGCTGCAGACTCTAGCTTGCCACGGAAAGCAGATCTGTATAGTTTTTAGGGTTTTTTTGTTTGTGTGTGTGTGTGTGTGTGTGTGTGTGTGTGTTTTGTTTTGTTTTGTTTTGTTTTGGCATGAAGGGTTTTACCAGATAGAAACTTAAAAGTACACATTCAAAGAAATAGAGTGCAGGCCCTTGAGAGACAGGTAAGACTTGCTAATGTTTGGAGCTGGGACTGTGTGTGTGTGTTTGGTGGTGGAAATCTATGGAATTTGTAAATCTGTAGAAAATTCCATCTCGGTCTTGGTTTATGGGAAAAAGGATGGAACACTTACAGAAAGATGATGGCCCATTTTACAGGGGAAAGGCATGAGTCCCACCATTTTGTTTTTGTTTTTTTAAATGGATGATCTAAGATATTTTGTCTAAAAATATTTTTTGAACTCTCTCGATTTGTCCCTTTATCATGAAATCAAGTTTCTGCCCTTTACTTCATCAACTGTGCTAATTTATGAAGCTAAGGGGTTTTGAATGTGATGGGTCCAAAGGTATAAACAAACCCAGGAAAGAGCGATACAGAAAACCTTAGGGAACTTTGTGTTCCAGAGTTGAAGGCTTCTTAGAAGTATAATTTTTAGTTATGATTTCCTTTCCTCCTTTGTACCTATCTTTATTGTTTCTATCTTACCTCATCCCCCACCCTGACCCTTTCACCCCGAGACTTTGACCCCATAATCTGAAGACCCCTCTTCTTATAACTGCTTCAGGCTGAGGCGAGGTATAGAAGTCTCACCCTGACTGATCCAAAGGACAAGAAGGAAGACAAGTTTTATTTTATGCTTTGATGAACCATTATCTTTTGATAGCCTGGAAAAGAGGACAAGAACATTAGCAAGTCATTGATACTTAAGCTTCATTTTACAACCACGGCTACAAATCAAAAGTAGAATGTTGATGAATAGTAGCTCAAAAAATTGTAGGAGTTGGACAGAATTAGGCAGCATTTGACATAAGGATTTTTTTTTTTTTTTTTTTTTTTTTTGGTACCAGGGATAGAACTCACAACCTCGCACCTGCCAGGCAGGCACTTACACCACTGAGCTAAACCTCCAGTCCTATTTTTTGAGACAGGGTCTCACTATGCAGTTCAGGCTGGCCTTGAACTCACTTTGTAGCCCAGGCCAGTCTTGAACTCACAATGATCCTCCTACCTCAGCCTCCCAAGTGCTGACATAAGGATTTTATCTTCAAAATTAACCCAAATACAACAGGCACAGTTGAAGAGCATGTAAACTTTTCCTTGTTTTATTAAACAGATCTAATGTTCTCTTATTCTATTCATAACAGTGGCAAAGAAACACACTAAGTAAAGATTTCTATGTCTTTATGGCCATGGTGCCATCACAAGGTTTTCCTCTAGGGTTCAGAACTTAGGTCTGACCCGTTTTGTGGGCCTGAAGCCCTGTTGTAATGGCCAGCTCCGGATAATATAAACATACAAGGTCCGAGGTAGATAACAGAAATTTAGTTTATACCACAAAGGCAACAACACTTAGGAGCTAGAATATTTATGTTGCCGTTCTTGTCCTACGGGCACACTGACACAGAACACCAGTCCTTCGAGAGGGGTGCTTGCAAGCACATTAAAGCACCACGGCGGCACTGCGCAGTCCCAAGGGGCAGGAGGGCGCCTTGCTGAAGAATTAGTGGGACCGAGAATCACAGCTTCTGCGGCTGTGTCTTAGGTACAGTTGGAGACGGCCAGCTGCGGCTGCTGTCGTGGCAGAGCCCCTTTTTTATATCTAGCCTAACTTTTTATTACGTATTACCATGACTTTAATTTGTCTTTTTAAGTTTTCTGCTGGACATTTAAGTCACAGCGAGACCTGTGTTTATCAAACCACATGGACCTCCTGTTCGTGCGCATCAGGATCAGTTACGGCTCCTCAAGGTCACCTTTAGGCTGTGTGAGCAGCCTCTTAGCTCCTCTAGTTTTCCTTGGAGAATTGAGTCTTTTAAAAAGAACCGGAAGTGAAAGGAGGCCATCGTGTTGGTGCTGTCAAAGGACAAAATGTCAGCCGGTGAAGCCTGGGAACCCACTTGGCCTCCTGGGCGATTCCGGAGGGGCGAGGGCCGGTGTCCCTGGGTGCGGCAGGGGAGTCGCTGGTGCAGCAGCCACTGAGGCTCGCCAGGCCTCCCTCGCCCTCCGCTCCCCGCGCAGGTCAAAGCCGAGGGTGTGCTGATACCCTGGCCGCCGGGAGCCCCACTCCTGACCCTGGCCTGTTTTCGTGTTCCCGTTGATGACGTGAGACCAGCAGGGCGAAGTCCCCCTGGGGCACAGGTCGGGCGTTGTGAGGCCTGACTACACCGAGTCCCCCGTCCGTGTGCGGGGACGGGGAGTTAGGGTCACCCGCGCACTCTCCAGACTTCCAGTACCCCATCCCTGGAGCGCAGAGGCACGGAAAGCCGAGACGGGAAGGCTTTCGGAACGCAGCTGCCTTTTAACCAGAGTCCTCCTTCCAAAGGAAAACAGTTAAGACTGCTTCCCCCGGCTGTGGTGCTCCATCAGGAGTCCCGTCGCCCGCACTCGTGACTGCAGCTCACGGCGTCCTCTCGCCCAGAGAGACAGTGGATGCGACACAGAGGCCCTCAGCCGGCTAGCTAGGAGCCCGTGAGGCCAGGCGTAATTTATCAGAGGAAGCTTTTTGGCCCTCAGGATGTTTAATAGACAATCAACTTTTATTTGAAACAGACTTGCTCTCTTTTCTCTTGGGTGGAGCTCACCCCTGCCTTTCGATTTAGAGGGTTCAGCTGCCAACGTCTAAAAGCTCCCGTCTCACGTTTTCTGCCTGGATGGTCAGCATGCGTCAGAGCACGCGTATCACCCCAAGTCGGGGTGCTGCGGTCTGACCCCCCGCAGCGAGCGGGGCCTGAGAGTTCTGTTCCGAGCCCGTGTGTGCGTGGTCACGCACGGTCCATTCGGGCGAGCCGATCCTAACTTTGCTTTCTTTCTCTTAAAGCGTACGACGAGGCCTACGCCGAATTCCAGAGGTTAAAGTAAGTGCCCCGTCCTGGAAATGCCACTGGTGTGTGTGCAGTCACCCCCCAGCCCGGGTCCCTGGGGCCGGGTGCGAGACGAGGCCTCATCGGGCCAGTGCACCCGGAGGTCCCGGCCAGGGAGCTGCAGCCGGGGCAGCTGCTGCCAAGTAGCGCTCAACACAGTCTTCTTTGTTTCTGTGTTTGTTTGTCTCTCTCAACCACAGACAAGCCGCCATCGCAGAGAAAAGTAAGTAGGCCGCGGCCCTGGGGCCAGAAACACGCTTTCCTTGAGCTGCCCCCGCTGCAGGCAGGGGGAGAGGTGGCGTTTTGGCTCCCCCGCCCCCCTCCTTGTAGACCCCGAGGCGTCCCGCGTGTGTTTGCCCTTCAGCCTGGCTGTAAGGATGTCCCGGGGAGACACCGTGAGAATGTCCCCAGCCCCGGGACCCCCTGAGAAATCTCCTGACTGCTAATGACAGGACAGAGCGTTAGTCACTGCGTTAGGCACAATGTAGCAGGGAAAAAAATCACGGGGAGAGAGAAAAGCAACATTGTAAGCCTGACGTGGGGTAAATCACCATGGGCTGTCCCCAGCGAGCCCAGGCAGCTTCCTGAGCGCGCTGGGCAGCGTCTGAATGGGCTCTTTGTGCCTTGTTGGTCTCCACGCAGCCACGCGGGCGCCCGGCAAGCCGCCAGCGCACGGCTCAAACCGTGCTCCCCGCTGTCACCCTCGCGGTCACTGTCTGTGTCCCTCAGAGAGATTTTTGGAGAAGCCCAGGGCCCTGTGGGATCCCAGGAGCCTTGGGCTGAGCCAGCGCAGTGATCCAGTTTCTTTCTCAAGGCGGGCAGAACTGATCTGTTGCCTACAGTGCTAGAGCAGAGGCCACAGGCAGATCCTCAAGGCGGGCAGGGGAAGCGCCGAGCGGGTGTCGTCCCCCTTCCTTCCCCTGGGCGGGGCTCCCCTCCCTCCCCTTCCCAGCTCCGGGCCTGTGTCTGTGGGCCTCAAGTGGCCAGGGCAGGGCCAGGTGGGCCGTGGAGAGGGTGAGGAGCTTCTCGGAGCACCGCAAAGCCCGCCCCCCAGCAGTGTCCCCTCC
>RJWM01015889.1:0-46726 GCA_004363535.1 Dasyprocta punctata | reverse complement strand
CTCACTATGTAGTTCAGGCTGGCCTTGACCTCATTCTGTAGCCCAGGCTGGTCTCAAACTCACAATGATCCTCCTGCCTCAGCCTCCTGAACACTGTGAGACAAATTATTGAAGCTTCTTGTTCTAAAAACCTGCCCTTCTAAAAGTCAATGCTAATCAAGTACCACCCCTTCACCTTATTCAAGGCATCTGGAAATTCTTACCTTACAGTCTACTTGGTTTTTACTTTTATCACTGGATTCCTGTACGGCTTTTCTAGGCCATATACGGCCAACAAAAGGTGAAATCAGAGGGTATATGTATGGCTCCAGGAATTTCTTGTAGATCCAGAGCAGAATTGGAATGACTATGCAAGGAATGCACACCATTGTCACTGGCTCAAGGTTCTAAGCTGCTGATACATATGAAGGAAAAATCAGTTTACCTTAGACTAGTGATGGAAGAACTTTAACCTAATTTAAGATATCAACTCTATGATGAAGAAACAACTTCAAGCATCATTTGTTAAAAATATGCTAAAAATTCTTCTATCAACAAGGTAAAGGAACGACAGGTGGTAGACATGAATGGAGAGTTGCAAGTGTCCAAACCTTTCAAATCACTGCTCCCAAACATAAATTTGACAGTAAAGGGAAGACACTTGGTAAGTGCCAAGCAGCTTACGAACAGCTTGTTTAACCCACAAAACAAAACAAAACAAAACAACAAGGAGGTTGAGTACTCTTGCTCTCTTGAATTACAGATAAAGAAACGGAGACACAACACATTATGACTTATTTTCCTGTTAAATATAGAGAGCAGTTAGAGTGAATTAACTCCCAATTCCTCTTTTTTCTTTTTTTTTTTGCAGCACCAGTGATCAAACTCACAACCTCGCCTGCCAGACAGGCGCTTAAGCCACTAATCCACACTCCCGGCCCTAGTTTTTTGAGGCAGGGTCGCACTATGTAGCTCAGTCCGGCCTTGCACTTCTGTTGTAGCCCAAGCCAGCCTCGAACTCACAACGCTCCTCCTACCTCAGCCTCCTGAGTGCTGGGATTAAAGGCGTGCGACACCATGCCAGGCTTAATTCCCAATTTCTAAGCTTCAGGATCTGACAGTATCAATTAGCCAAATCCTACAACACTAGGCAAATTCTGCAACATGAAACTTACCAGGATACCACTTTGTAAGATAGTGTAAAAATCAACTGGTTTTTCCTAGGCAACAATTCTCCTTTGATATACTTTGTTTTTCTCTTTTCCTTCCTCCTCCCTTTTTTTCCTGTGCTGGAGCTTGAACTAGGGCAATGCACTTGCAAAGCAAGTGACCACTGAGCTATACCCTCGGTCCTCTTTTTCTTTATAAGAACATAATTTAAGATGTGCTGAGTAATAGAAAATTCTACTCAAAGCTGTGTGTAGTGGCACACACCTGAAATCCTAGCACTGTGGGAAACTGAAATAGAAGAATTCCAGTGAAAGCAAACAGGAGCAATTTAGCAAAACTCTGATTCGAAATAAAAAGGGCTGGAGACACATAGCTCAATGCTAAAGCACTTGCCTAGCTTGTGTAATGCCCTAGCTTCAATATCCAGGAAGGTAGGAGGAGTAGGATGGCCAGCTTTAAAAAACAAGCTTCAGGGCCAGAGATATAGCTCAGTGGTACACTGCCTGCCTTACAAGCACAAGGTCCTGAGTTTGAGTTCAGGTACCAAATTCCAAAACCAAAACCAAACCAAACCAAACCAAACACAAGCTTCAGAACAGTATGTGAAGCCTAATTCAACATATTAAAATTTGTTTTTATTTATCTTTTTGGTTTTTTTCAAACAGCGTCTCACTATGCATTGCAGGCTGGCCTTAAGCTCAACTGTGTTGCCCAGGCTGACCTCAAACTTATCACGATTGTCCTGTCTTGCCCTAGGATTACAAGCATGCACCACCATGACAGGATTTTCAAAACATTAAAATAACAATTTAGGAATCTACCGAAACAATCAGTCTCAAAGAACATGTTCCCTGAGTGAAATAAGCCAAATGACCAGTGACTTTTTACCATCTTTCAAGGGATTATTTTTGGCCACAGATATTCAAAATCTTATCTACAGAGACTTCAGAGGTGATCTGGTTAAGGTCTTGCTGCACCCTTCTAAGGGTACCCTGGCTTCGTAGTTAAGCACATTCCACTGGAGCTGCCTAGATTTGAGACCTGCTTCACCACTTTCTAGATCGTGTGTCTGGGCAAATTACTTAATTAGACTGCACTTTAATTCTCTTCAAGAGTTAAACCTAGATAGTATTCCATCTCAGGAACGCAGTATGGGTTGGGTAACATGAATACAAAGCTCAGTGTACTCACATACTGTTATTTTATTCTATTTTGGTACCAGGGATCGAACTCACAAACTCATGCCTGCCAGGGAGGTGCTTATGATACTGAGCTAAATTCCCAGCCCTAGTTTTTTTGAGACAGGGTCTCACTACACAGTTCAGGCTGGCCTTGAACTCACTTTGAGGCCCAGGCTGGTCTCAATGATCCTCCTGCCTCAGCCTCCCAAGTGCTGGGATTAAAGGCGTGCACCACCATGCCCAGCTCTCATTGTGTTGTTTTAAAAAGGAAAACAGAAAGATTCAAAAATTGCGATCTGTCCATTTTTCACAAAGAGGTTAAAAGAGTTGGCTAAGACCAGAATTCCTAGTTCTCAGTCCCTAGCTCTAAACTCTTGCCTTTTTCCAAAACCACAATGGACATAATCACTTTCTCTCTCACCAAACCTTCAAAACCAATTAATCTTCAAAACAGATAGAAATTCTATCAGCATGGTTAAATTAGGGACTGGCAGTTCATTATAAAAATTCA
The DNA here is from genome assembly GCA_004363535.1 of Dasyprocta punctata. NCBI lineage: Eukaryota > Metazoa > Chordata > Mammalia > Rodentia > Dasyproctidae > Dasyprocta > Dasyprocta punctata. The sequence goes on along the minus strand of RJWM01015889.1, from coordinate 43,885 downwards.
TTTTTAGGCTGGGCGTGGTGGCATACACCTGTAATCCTAGCACTCGGGAGGTTGAGGCAGGAGGATGACTAGGAGGTCAGCCTGGGCTACAAAGTGAAACCCTATCTCAAAAAAAAAAAAAATTCATTTTTACCTTTGTAGTTGATGTCTTAAATAAGTTTGCACACATGTCAATAATTTCTTTTTTTTTTTTTTTTTTTTTTTGTGGCACCAGGGATTGAACTCACAACCTCATGCCTGCCAGACAGGCGTTTAAACCATTGAGCCAAACTCCTGGCCCGTACACATGTCAATAAACTCTCAAAAACAAATGCTACTAATCACTTAAGTCACAATTATGGCTTTCACAAAACTTTAGCTCTGTTCAAAAGGAAGCTATTTGTATTCACCTTATCCTCATAAATGTTTCTTCGACGTTTTATTTTACACTGGATAACGGGTTGGAAAAACCTAGAAGGTGACGCAGAGAAACACATCACTTTATTCTCCAAACTACGTGAGCAAAATGGACTAAAATCACTGCAGACGAATCCCCTTTCACTCGCCTTAGTCTAAGTCTAAGAGAAAGCCACTTCGAAGGAAATTGAGTCAAAAGTAACAGAAGAGCCAGGAGTGCAAGGGCAGGGCCAACCGCGAGGATCAGGCAGGGGAAGTGATGCCAACAGGAAACATACACTGAGAGGCGGGGCAGAGGCACCGAGGCCGGCAGGGCAGAGAACGGACGGCGGCACGGGGAGCGGCGGCTGGGTGGCAGGGGCATGCGAGGGAGCGAGGTATACCGTTAAGAGTCGGGCGCGGTGTTTGGAGCGCAGGCCGCCGCAAGGCTGGGCGGCCAGGCGTGTCGCGCACCGGCCTGGGACTTCGTGACCACGGCGCGCTGGAGTCTGTCCGAGCCACTCGGAAGCACAGAGGACAGAGCCCACCCACCCGGACCCCCACGAACCTTCCAACAGAGAAGTCCGAGTCACCCAAGACCACGAAGCCCAAGAGGCAAACGCCGCACTTCCGGTGGGAGGGGCGAGTGGCTGTTCAGCCAATGGACACCTTCAAAGGGCCCGACAAAGGCACGCTACCGCTGTTCAACCAATGGGCACCTTCTCAGGGGCCGACAAAGGCACGCTACGTCAGCGTGAGGGCGTACAGGTCGTAACGTTGACACCAAGGCGGGGCTGGTGGAAGCTGGTAGAGCAAAGGGGCGAGTCAGACCTCTGCCGAGCAGTCGGAGACCTTATACCCAAATATGAGAAAAATGGAAACAGAATGACCCATGCCAGCGGCTCAACGTCCATAGGAAAGGTTTCACGGCCCACATGGATACGCTGTTTGCAGACGCGATTGTGGTTTGGCCATTTGCTAAGCCAGTTTAAGTACTGTTATCTTATTCGAGGACAGGGGAATTCAGGGTCAACTTTAAACCTAAAGGTACAGCGCATCCTTAGCATGTGGGATGCTATGTTGTCTCTAGTACTGGAACAGAAATTGTCAAATATGAGCCTAGCCTTGGGAATTTAGTGAGATCTTGTCTCAAAGGCCTGGGAATCAGCTAGCTTCGGTGCAAAAGGCTTGGGTTCAATCCCCAGCAACAAAACCACAGGTCAAACCGACTTATCTAACCTGCGGCTCATACACTGCAACCATACACAGCCTCGTAAATGTCTGATATCACATCAAACGTTGCTAATCATGGCACTCACCATTCTACACTGGGGATTGAACCCAGGACCTCTGCAGCTAGCTACATCCCCAGTTGAGATGGGTCTGGAATGAGATTACAGGTGCCAATTCCATTTTTGAAAAACATAAAAAACATGCTTACATAAAAATCTGTATGCAAAGGGTCACAGCAGTACAATCTGTAACAGCACAAACGCACATGGAGTAAACATGAAGTAGGCACACTGATGTAATTCCTGTACTCTAGGCCTCCCTAGAATACAAATCTGCCTAGGCAATTTAGTGAGACTTTGCAAGTCAGTGCAAAAGCCCTAGATTCAATCCCCAGTATAGGTGGCAGTATCATTCAACACCTAACTACTCCAAAGCTCCTTCATGATACAAGGAAAATATCCTATGATGGATTACAGTGGCAGGATGCATAAATGTATTAAGCTACGAAGCCTTTTTTTTTTTTTTTTGTCTTCAATACAGGGTTTCACTATGCAGTCTAGGCTAGCCTCAAACTCGAGAGGTCCTCCGATCTCAGCCTTCCCAATGCCTAGGACTATAGGCACATGCCATCATACCCAGTCCCACTGCATTTTCAAGGAGCGAACTGAGCTTTAAATCTTGCTAAGGGTCAGTTTCAAGAATTCTCCCATTATCTAATTTCACTTTCGGGAGGCTGAAGCCCAGTTTAGTAAGTCTACCAGTCATGGTGACCCTATGGCATGTGTGCTGCAGTCAGCTTTGTTTGTTATCACCAGAAGTTCTCAAAGGTCTGCTCCACTGGATAGGCACTATCCCATCTCAAAAAGTAAAAACCCCACAACTAACATGTTTGAGTCAAAATTAATTAAACCCAGTTGATCCATCTTGCAAGGACAGTTAAAATGTTTACTAATAATGACAAACATTATTTTTATTTGCATTTATTTTATGCATAACTTATTCCCGTGCCATAAGTTTTTGCTTCTTCAGTTTCTTCTGGGATATCTGGGGAAAGAAAAAAAAAATAGGATCATTAAATTTCTAAGACAAACCCACAATAAATCTTGGGAGGGTTTCGACTTTTGCTGAAGACCAAAGGTCCAAGCACAAGGAAAGGATATTTAAGTGAGAACATCAACAGAAGTTGATTGTGGAGGGAAACTATAGAATCATTTCCCAGGTGGTTTCTTGACTTAAAAGAACCAAACATGATCATCTGCTAAAAATGAGCTATTAGCACTTTGAAAAGTGACACAACTAACTGTTAGCAAATACAAAGTTATTATATATTATATATTACTAGTTAAGAAACAAAGTAGGCTCACTAAAGTAAAAAAAAAAAAAAATGGGTAGAAGTGTTGCTCAGAACAGTGTTCCTTTCATGGTGATTCCAAAGGTGTCCTAAGATAGTCATCACAGCAACCAAATACTTCTAGTATTATATACACACAAAACCGAGGTACTAAATTGCTTACCTTTTTCTTCTGTGCAACTTCCTCCTCTGGTTTAGGAACAATTTGTTCTTTTTCAGTAAGGATCATCTCAATGTGGCAAGGGGAGCTCATGTATGGGTTAATCCGGCCATGAGCCCTGTAAGTACGGCGGCGCATCTTGGGTGCTTTGTTCACCTGGATATGTTCAATGACCAGAGAATCTACATCTAAACCCTGGAAGGAGAGAAGATAAAACTCAGGTAGTAACTTCTAACACCGAAATGTACCACTGGCAAATACTGATTCCCAACCATGCCTCAAGTCTTTGCCTTAATAAAATTAGCACCCAAGTCATCATTGAATTCAACGCACTAAATGTAGTTTTTTAAACTGAGCATGGTGGAACACACCTGTAATCGTAGGATGTGGGAAGGCAGTGGAGGGCTGCCTTGAGTTCTGGGCCATACAGTAAGTTAAAGGACAGATTCAACTACATAGCAAGACCCTGCCTCAAAAACAAGCAAACAAAGTGGGTCTAACCCCCACTCTTCCCCAGCCCAGCACTGAAGATTGAATTCAGGACCTGGCGCATACTTAGCTAATGCCCAAGCTGGCCTCAAATTTGCAATTTGCCTGGTTCAGCTTCTCAAGTACTAAAGATTACAGGTGCATACTACTGCACCAGGGTTTAAACACGTTTCATTTTTCTGAGACAGGATCTATGTTGCAAGCTGGCTTTGAATTCACAATCCTCCTACCTCAACAATTGTAGTTGTGTGCCACCATGCCAGGTTCTGCATGGTTTTAAGTGAATGATCCTAAATGTCATCAAAGAAGGGTGAGAAGTATAGGATAAGGCAGAGCCAATTTCTAAGCCTTCATAACATAATTCTAGGTCATAACTAGACTCTCAAATGCAAAAGGGTAAAGGACAATGGAGAAACTTGTGCTTTGTCAACTATCCACAGTTAACTTTTTAATCTGAAATTTACCATTTCTCTTCCTTACACATGTAGGCAACAAACCACATTAACCACTAATAAGGCAATCACTTTGACAGCCGTATTAGCAAACAGGCTCACAGCATGGGAAAGCTACAGGCATTTGGTGAAATGTTATGTCCCTGAAGGCTATTGGGCCAAATGCTCTACCACACACCCTCGGCCTAGGAAAAACACTTCACAAGCACTGAGAATAAAACGTTACTTATTTATAGAAAGATTTTAGATAAAATTCTGACATGAAATTTACTTGCTGAGAACCAAGACAACCAAGGAAATAAAGGTGAAACAATCATCTAAATTGCAAATACACAGGGATGTTAAGGATTTGGATACCTTAAGTTCAGCATTACTCTCTGCATTTTTAAGCATGTGTAGCAAAAATTCAGCACTCTTTTTGGGCCACCGACCCTGGGTCCAGCCCCACTGTTTAGCCTGAAAGAAATAAAGAGAGGCCATTAGACATTTTCCTTAGTTTACATCAACATTATAATCAAGACCAATTTATTTTTGTCCAACATCATGGTTGCTCAGAATATGATTTATTTCATGGTTAATCCAAAGGTGTCCTAAGTTCGTCATCACAGCAACCAGTAAGCACCTGATAAAGGCAGACCTTACCCACTGTTCCACCCATTCACCTTTCTGCCTTTTCACGTATCAACTAACAATCTCACCTGGGCACACCTACCAACTCCACCATTGTAACGCCGGAATGGCACACATTGCTTCTTTAATGTGACATCTTTCAGATACTTGGTGGCCTTTCGGATATGCATACCCTTGATGGCCTGGGCAGTTTCACGGGTGTTCTAAATGAGTAATAAAGTTTTGGTTAAGCATGTCAAAGCATTAGTTTTTATAGCAAACACTGATCCAGGAAGACTTTGAAGCTAAGGAAAATTAAATCCAACCCTAAACTGTTTAAATTCCATCATCTTTTATTAGTAATTTTGTGTCCCATCTTGACCTGCACACTTTCAAGTAGTTTTATTTCCTCAAATTCTAAAAGTGCTTTGTGCCAATAATTTCTACATAAAAGGTAGCCGCTCAGAATTTATTAATTTTCATGGTAAATCCAAAGGTGTCCTAAGAAAGGCATCACTGCAGCTACCTTTTTAAGGCAAAAGCTATTAGAAGTACATGTAAAACTTATTTAGATCTTAGTCATAATTCCCATACCTTAAAGTGAACACGAAGATTTGAGCCTCTTGATTTGCATGCTAAAAAATAAAAAGTCTTCGTTAATTTTGGGTTCTTATGTTCACCCCAAAATAGGAAAAGAGTTATCTTCTACTCACATTTTGTGGGGTTTTCTGGGTCAAGAGAGTAGCGAACCATTTTCACAGGTCACCTGGAAGACAGCACTACTCCGTCAGTAATACATACTTGCAGCAACTAATGCAATTTAAGTACTGATGCCAGGGCTACTCAGACAGTATTTGTTTTCATTATTAATCCAAAGGTGTCCTAAGAAATGCCATCATCGCAGCCATCCTTCCTTAGCCAGCGCTTTCTGCCCCTCTGTAACTTCTAAGGACAACACTGGCTACTAGTGACATGGGCCTCATCGGCCCTCTCCTTTCCCTTTGGAGCTATCCAACCCCAGCTCTTTCAAGTGTAACATGAGGCGTGAGGGTGGCAAAACCCCAGGTCAACTCCCCTCTCGTACAGAAGCCTCCTCCACTTACACAACATCACAGTAACGCAGGCTTTCCACACAACCTTGGCCTTCACCCACGCCAAGAGCCACCCGATGTGCAGCACTCTGACGAAATGGTGAAGCCTCAGCCCAATATTATTTCAACGCAACAAAAGCACCATTGCCCATTTACGACTCACCGCGGGACACTGGACCTCCAGAGGGCAGACGGACCACAGGCAACCCGTGGCCACACCAGCGGACCAGCCCAGTCTCCCCCATTCCCGCTCATCCCATTCCGCTACAGGCCGCAGAAGCCGGCCGGCCCCTGTGCTGTAAAGCGGGCGCTCCGCCACCTCCCTCCGCACAAGGGGACAGCTCTTCCGGCGCTGAATCGAAGCTCTAAGAGGTGCCCTCTCGGAGGACCTGATACCACCGTCCATAACGCCGGGATGGCGGAGATGACGGGAGGATTAAACACACCGAGCAACATACGACTACAACACTCACCTCAGGCCGCTTACAGGAAGAGGAAGAGCGGTGGTGCCTGGGAGAGTTCATGAGAACTCGACCTCTCGCGAGATTTCAAATCGAAGAGACGTGATCTAAAGCAAGGGAGGAGGGCTGAATCAAGGGAGTGTGGAATGTGTTTTAAAATGAGCTACCAACTAAATTCCTCCTTAGGCACTGTCTCAAAATTCTTTTTTATATCCAGAAATAGTTACGGGTTTTAGGTATCACTTAAGAACAAGTTGTAATTCTAGAACAAGGTCACGTATTACAAGATACAACCGTAACACTTTTTATTATTTCTGAATTTTTTATTTAAAAATTTTTAATTTAAAGAAAGTATTTATTTATTTATTTTTTGCTGTGCTATTGGAGACCAGTTGCCTCTTCAAGCCCCTTCAGATGACATACTTTCAAATCCCATCTCCTCTCCCCTCTCCAGGATTACCATTTACTAGCTGTCTGATATGGAGAAATTTATGTAAATTGTCTGCCTCAGTTTCCTCATCTTTATATTTCCTTGGGTGTAAAATGGAGATAATAATTAAAGAACCTACCATAGAAGATTGTTAAGAAGATTAAACAGGTTAATATTCACAGAGCACTTAGAGTTGGCTGGCACATAGAAAGTGTAAATACTAGTAAGTAAGAACTCATTAACTATTTTAGAGAGTGATTTCCTAAGTCAACAGCATGGCAAATCATGGATTTTTAAAAACCGTTTTTAAAGGATTTAATCACCTCTAAATTCTGATGCAAGCCGGGCGCGGTGGCGCACGCCTTTAATCCCAGCACTCGGGAGGCTGAGGTAGGCGGAGCGTTGTGAGGTGGAAGCCCGCTTAGGCTACAACGCGAGCGCAAGGCCGGCCTGAGCTACATAGTGCGACCCTGCCTCAAAAAAGTAGGACTGGGAGTTTGGCTCAGTGGCGGAAGCGCCTGTCTGGCAGGCGTGAAGCTATGAGTTTAATCCCTAGTGCTGAAAAAAAAAATTCTGATGCAAAGTTATGGATATTTTAGTGTGTTTTTCAGCAGTAGTGTTAGTTTTTAATACTGTAGACAGCACAATAGGAAAATCACTCAAGTTCTCAAACACAGTGTTGTGTAAAAGCAATCACACATAAAGGTGTGAGTATAAGATTTCATTTTATGTAAAAGAAAACTATTTTATAGTAAGTCATCATAGAGTTTGACCTTGGAGAGCGGTGACTAAAACAAATTAGCTTTCAAGTGCTGTGTCGTGATAGTACTGCTAGAAACAAGGGAGCCAGTGAGCCACTCCCTTCTCTCCATCACAAGGCCCTAAAGATTATCCATGCTTCCATAATGCTCAGACAGGGACATGAGCCACCTTCCTTTCCTCCAGCCATAAACACAAAACCGCCTGAATGACTACCCAGGTTTAAACTAGGAAGTCTGACACCGAAACCGCAGATTACTGACACCAGTGAGACACGGGGAGGCACCAAGCGTCACAGTCTGCGACCCTTTAAATACTGGAAGCCTGAGTTTTTGAGCCCCCTTTTTTTCCTACTTCAACTTTCTTCCTGTTCCTGCTGGTACCGTCCCTGGATAGCTACTTAGGAGCACACTATGAGGTGTACACTTGGCAATTCTTTCCTTATCATACACAAGAACCTGGACTATTTTTGGCCCACTTAACTGTAACACTAATCTGAAGGCGTGTTATAGTACCAGAGCAAAAATGTCTGTGCTGAACATTGTTTGACCAGAAACTTGGGAGACCTAAGTTGGCAGAAGGAAAAGGTTTTATTTAAAGACTGACCCTGAAGACAAATCTCTTAGGTGGTTTCAGGGCATGAAGAACTTTTTTTTTCCATAATGAGGATGGAACCAATGGCCTTTGCACTGAACTACATTTCCACCTCCATATCCCATCTACTTTTTTTTTTTGCAGCACCGGGGATCAAACTCACAACCTCACACCTGCCAGGGCAGGCTCTTAAGCCATTGAGCCAAACTCCCAGCCCTGGTTTTTTGAGGCAGGGTCGCACTATGTAGCTCAGGCCAGCCTTGCACTCGCGCTGCAGCCCAAACTGACCTTGAGCTCACAACGCTCCTCCTACCTCAGCCTCCCGAGTGCTGGGATTAAAGGCGTGCGCCACCATGCCCGGCTTTTTGAATATTTTAAAACAAGGACTTACTAAGCCACTAAGTTCCCCAGGTCAAGCTTGAACATGTCACTGCCTCGGCCTCCCGGACTCCTGGGAACACAGGTGTATGCCACCACTCTGGGGCCATGAATGAATGGGCAAGATGGGACACAACTCAATATACCAAGCAGGTTTACATTGCTAAACCTAAGAGGGACCTCTCTATGCGAGCAGAACAGAGATGCTGTCTATTTTGGCAGGTTTCTGAGGGGGTCGGTTGGAGAAATGGCAGGCTTGTGACTTGCTGGTGTGTCCTCTGTGATCTACTGACACATCCTTGGGGGGTTGGTAGTGACCTAAATAAAATGAGACCTACATTTCTCTAAGATGGCAGTGGGCTCAATCAAACTAGCAGTGTTCCTTTCTGGGCTCTATCAATGAAGAGCTTTTAAAGGAGAAAAAGGGATTACAGAGAGTGGGTAAGAAACCCATATGCTGGGAGGTAGCTTCATTATCCAGAGGTATATCTGGCTGGGACATAGCAATAAATGTTGAGGAAAGGATTCTCTTCAGCAAAAAGGATTAGGGAGGGGCAGAAAACAAAAGGAAAGGAAAGGCAAGAAGAGATAGGCTTAAGTGAACACATTACAAATGCATGATTTCTAGAGTACTGGTCCAGTTTATGAGAATTCATCAGGCCTTTTTTTTTATTTTCAAAGAAGTTGAATGTTTTATTTGCTTCTTATTGTGCTGCAAAGCTGTTGCTTCACTGAATAAAAACAGCACCAGCAAATGCAGTATATTGTAAAATTAAGAAAGTATTGTTCTTAAGCAGGGCATGGTGATGGACACCTGTAATCCCAGCACCGGGGAAGCTGAGGCAGGAGGATATCAAGAGTTTGAGGGCAGCTTGGGCTACATAGTGAGTTCAAGACCAGCCTGAACAGCATAGCAAAAAAAGAAATGGGTTGTTCTTCATCTGACACTGTACAGCTGCAACTGACACTTTCCCCCCTCCTAGTTATTTCCAAGGAGAAGACCATTTAAGTATTTGGATCAAAATCCAGGGAGGAGTGTAAGCAAGTTGCAATATTATATATTATGATAATGTTATCCTTAAATTACATAATTTTAGTAACAAGGTTTTTTTGTTGTTGTGGTGGTTCAGGGTGACCTTGAACTCACTACATAGCCCAGCCTGGCCTCTAACTTGCAGTGATCCTCTTGCCTCAGTCTCCCAAGTACTAGGATTACAGGTGTGCACCACCATGCCCTGCTGTACCTAGGTTCTACCATGGCTAATTTCATGAATCCTGAATATCAGAACCTACAGCCTAGTCTAAAAATTGTAAGGTATATTGTAACAGAAAATGCCCCCCAACCAGTCTGTTAGTTGCCTAGGTAATAGTTCCTGTTACTACTCTCTCCTAGAAACTGGCTGGTCACTGTGATGCATAGCTGGTCACTCTGACGCATATTGTAAAAGCCAGTGAAAGACAGTGAAGTTTCCTATCTCTGTACCTCCTCCCCCACCTTTTTTTTTTTTTTTTTTTTTTTGTACAGGGAATTGAACTCAGGACCTTGCACTTTCCAGGCAAGCGTTGTGCTGTTGAGCTATATCCCTAGTATGGTACCTCCCCTTTGTAGCCCCCATAAAAACCTCCCTCCCTGACCCTTCGAGGTCTGACACTTTGAGGTACAATTGATTTCCTATCTGTGCCCATCATTGTAAAATAAATCTGCCTCCAAATGCTGGGTGCTGTTTTGGTGTTTCTGCTTGCATTGCATATAAAAACAATGCACATTATGTTTATCTGCAATTATTAGAAGTTATGGGTACTTTATTTTCTTTCAGGGGCAGGGTGAGAGTGATTCCTTACACATCATTACATTATTGCTAAATCTTTTTTTGTTTGTTTGTTTTGTTTTTTTTTGAGACAGGTTCTCTTTGTGTAGTTCAGGCTGGCTCTGAACTTACAATGTAGCCCAGGTTGGCCTCAAACTCTGTGATCCTCCTGCCTCAGCCTCCCAAGTGCTGGGATTATAGGAATGGCTGTAATCCACCATGCCTGGCTAAATTTGTATTTTATTTATTTATTTATTTTTTTGCAGCACCGGGGGTTGAACTCACAACCTCGCGCCTGCCAGGGCAGGCGCTTAAGGCACTGAGCCAAACTCCCGGCCCTGGTTTTTCGAGGCAGGGTCGCACTATGTAGCTCAGGCCGGCCTTGCGCTCAAGTTGTAGCCCAAGCCGGCCTCAAACTCACAACGCTCCGCCTTCCTCAGCCTCCCGAGTGCTGGGATTAAAGGTAAATTTGTATTTTAAATCTTATACCCACCACTAACAGAAAACAGCTGTGTTGGCGTAAGTGATTTCACACTAGTTTATTCAGGGGTACGAATTCACTTCTCAACCAACTGCAGGTATTTCTCATACACTTCTTTGCTCATGAAACCCTCTAGTTCACTGGGCCGCTCAAGGTCATCTTCACCAGTCAACCATCTCCATAACAATACTTCTTAACAAGCCCTGGATTTTCTGCAAGTGCTTTCTCACCTTCAGCTGTTTCTGCTGATAGAAGAGAGGAGAGTTCACAGGCAGTTTTCACACTTTGGAAAGCACCAAACTCATCTTGCTCTGTCAATCTCGTCCCACCTGCAGGCAGACTCCAGCAAATACCCCTCAAAGCATCCTGTGCAAAATTGCTGACTCCCACTGTTCCAGTACCATTTCCATTGTTATCTGCTCCTGTTGTTCTGTGAATTTACTCACTGGGAGCAGAGCCGATCCAGTTTGCAGCATCCCCACGGCACCTGCCTGCAGTCACCATTCCCAGCGCCATGTTCACAAGCGCTCCAGGATTGCTCGTTGCACCTTGGCCGCCAGGTCAGAAGATGTGTGTGTAGGGGGGACATAAGGCCTTTTCTGTTTGCATCTTATGCTTCAGTAAAGAGTTTTAAAAAAATCACTTGTCTGAAGTCAGGGATGGTGATTTATGCCTGTAATACCAGCATTCTGGGAGGCTGAGGCAGGAGATTACTGCATGACAAAGTGGCTAGACAATCTTCGTGACCTTAACTGCAGAGACCTGTCCAACAAGACTGGGACACATGTGCAGAGCCCTGCATGGGACAGCCCAGGTCTAACATCAGGAGGAGGCTGTAAAAGGTGGCAGCTCTTGCAGTGGTCCATCCTGCATGCAGGACATATTTTTCCTTCTCTTTTCTTTAGAGCTCTTCTTTAGAGCATTTCTTTTCTTCCTCTTTTACTTCTAATAAACGTTAAGCTTGTACATATTTCATTTGCTCTCCAGTGCTTTAAACAGGACAGTAAGAGCCTGAAAAGGATCGCTGTTCACTACAATATCCGGTGATAGGACGTGCATCAATGTGAGCTTGGCCTGAAAAATAAATTTATTTATTTATTATTTTAAACAAAAGAAAAGTAACAAACCAAAGCAAAACAATTTCACAACCAACCAAAAAGAAAGTAACAATGATCAGCACATTGCATATTATAATATTCACAGAAATTATTTAGGATAAAAATAAAGACATGAAACACTATCCAAAAAATTATTGGCACAAAACTTTTGCCTCAATGAATCAAGAGAAACCTGCTATATGACTATCTTTTTTGTTATGATTGCTCTATTGTTTTCAAATAAACATTTCGCATTAAAAATGAAATCTGAAGATGTCCCTGAGAAAAGTACTTTTTACTCAAAGTTCTTTTTCTTTAACTGTCTTAACTAATTTTTTCTATAGATAGATTTTGTTTCAGTTCATCACACAAGTGCAACAATGCGATGGCTACATATGTGTGACTTATTTAGTTCACTGAGAAGTATATTTTCAGTACTCATCCATTTAAGAGTGAAAATGTCTAGTTTATTGTTCTTTATAGCTGAGTAGTATACCATTATATAAAAATACCACATCTTTTGTGTCCATTCCTCAGTTCAGGGGCATTTAGGTTATCTCCAAGATCTAGCTATTATGAACTGGGCAGCTATGAAGATAGGTGCACATATATTGCTGTGGTAGGATGTTTTTAATTCTTTCGGAAAGATACCTAGAAGGGGAATAGCTGGGTCAAATGGAGCCTCCAATCCTAGTTTTTGAGGAGTCTCCACACTGACTTCCACAGTGGTTGCACCAGCCTACATTCCCACCAACAATGTAGAAGGGTTCCTTTTTTCCCACAGCCCCTCCAGCATTTGTTATTGGTTGACTTCTAAATACTAGCCATTCTTTCTGAGGTGAGGTGGAATCTGAGTGTTACTTTCATTTGTATCTCTCGAATAGGCCTGGGAAATTTAGCAAATTGGTGAGACCCTACCTCAACATAAAACATAAGAAAGGGGTTAGGGATATAGTTCAGTGTGAAGACTCTAGGTTAAATCCTGAACATGCCCCACCCCCCTAATTGCTTGTGTGAGGTTTTATGTATTTATTTTTTTGTCTTTTTGAGACAGGGTTTCATTATGCAGTTCAGGCTGGCCTCAAACTCACTTTGTATCCCAGACTGGCCTTGAACTCAGAGCAATCCTCTTGCCTCAGCCTCCTGAGTGCTGGGATGGTCTGTGTGACATTTTAATACTTAGAGCACCATGAGTGCATGCATTTTCTAAGGCTGGCATTGTCTCCAGGTAATGTGGATTCTTAGCTGCTTGTAAGATGGAAATCAAGTGGGCACCAATTCTTGATCCATTTATAACTGGCAGCACTCTCCACCATCTTCTTCAGGGCCCTTTAAAGGGGGAGGACCCCTATATGGGCTTCTAAAATGTCACCAGTTGGCTGAGGGTTCTTGCTTAATTGGTATAGAAATCATGAGCTGGCAAAGTGTAGTTCTTTTAGTGTTAACAGTCCTGGGCTTTGAATGCCAGTGGCTGTCTGCTCTTTTAGTGTTAGCAGCATTTCTTGCTAGTCAGAGCCAGCAGCTACTGGCAGGCCTCAAGAACTCTCCTGGCCACTGCAGAAGGCAGCCCCAGCAATTCTTAGTTTCTCTCTGTGCTTCTCTGATTGCTAGATGCCTTTGGTGTTACTAGTCTCAGCTGTCGGTGATCTTTGGTGTTAGCCGCTCAGTGTACCAGCTCAGCGTGCTCTACTGGAGATAGAAATCATGAATAGGCAAAAACATACCACCCAGAAGAATTTTTTCTTTAAGGGGGCAAATTGGGGAATTCTGCTTCAGCATAAAGAGGAACAACCTGTGGAATAAACCCTCTAAGGGAGATTGTTTCTATAGGAACAATAAGGTGGGCTTGTGCATGGATGTCAGACTTTCTGTGTGATCATGCAGAGGGGACCTGTGAGGACCTAACTGAGGAAGACTGTAGAGCGGCAGAGTCATCCAGAGACACTGCAGGGCAGAGTTATCTGGGGCAGGTCCAAGACTGAAGCCTGCTGCAGTCTAAGCAAAATACCCAGAGCCTGTGTGGGGTGCCTGATGTAATGGCTACACAGCACCTGGGGCAGCAACAGAAGAAAACTAGAAAGTGAGGTAGGATAGAAGAAGTAAAAGACAGGCAGAAAGGAGACAGGGAAATCATAACTAAAAAGTGTAATTTTAAGAAGACTGCAACTTCTAAGACCCAGCTGAAGTTATTTAAAGCAATCCATGAGCATTGGGGGAAGAGTACATTTAAGTTTCTTCCTTACCAGACCTATCATGCCTACAATTCCTCAGAAATACTATAGGTCCATAAATTGCTTAATTGAGAAAGTAGAGAGCAGGAACTTGATTCTAAAATAAAGGAGTGGGTCAAGAGAATCCAAAGAATGTGAAAATTACTTATTTTTTTTTAAAAAACTAAAACAAAAACAAAAAACTGTGCCCACACCTGTAGAATTGGCTAGTGCCCTTCTAAGGGGTGGGCCACATTTTCCTGTGTTTTTCACCTCTTCAAGAAAAGCACAGGTGAAAAACGTACAAACAGCAAATAAGTACATGAAAAAATGTTCAACATTATTGATCATTCGAGAGATGCAAATTAAAACAACACTGCGATTCTACCTCACCCTGGAAAGAATGACTAGTATCAAGAAATCAACCAATAACAAAGGCTGGAGGGGCTGTGGGGAAAAAGAAACCCTTCCGCACTGTAGGTAGGAGTGTAGACTGGTACTGCCACAGTGGAAATCAGTGTGGAGATTCCTCAAAAAGCTAGGATTGGAGGTCCCATTCAACACAGCTATTCCCCTTCTGGGTATCTTCCCAAAAGAATTAAAAGCATCATACCATAGTGAAATATGTGCACCCATGTTTATAGCTGCACAGTTTATAATAGCCATATCTTGGAAACAACCCAAGTGCTCATCAATCAAGGAACGGGTAAAAAAGATGTGGTATTTTTATACAATGGAGTACTACTCAACCATAAAGAATGATATACTGGACACTTTTATAGGTAAATGATGCACCTTGAGAACATACTCGTTAGTGAAATAAGATACACATGTGTAAACATTGTGTTGTTTCATTAGTGTGACAAACTGAAAGAAAAAACATATGTGTATGTGTATGTACATCTACATAAAAAAATAAAAGGTAAAAAAAGAAAAGAAAAGCACAGGTTGGGAGTGGTGACACATGCCCATAATCCCTCACTCTGGAGGATGAGGCAGGAGAATCACTGCAAGTTCAAGGCTAACCTGGCCTATGAAGTGATTTCAAGGCCAGCCTGAACTGCGTAGTGAGACCCTGTCTCAAAAAGACCAAAAAAAAAAACAAAAACAAAAACAAAAAAACAAAAAAAAGCATAAATGTTCCGTTCCACGAAATAATATGTCCCATATCTCTGAACATCTGAGCTCACGCTTACGCGTGTTCTAAAGTCTCTGCCCACTAAGCCCTTCCTGTGCTTATTGATGCAACCTAAAAATTTTGCTTTTTGTTTGTGAGACAGTCTCATATGTAGTTCAGGCTGGCCTTGAACTCACTATGTAGTCACTAAGTAGTGTGACTTTGTTTTCCAAGCTGGCCCCAAACTTTCACCAATCCTTTTGCTTCAGCCTCCCAAGTGCTGGTGTTATAGGTGTGTGCCACCGCAACTGGGTTTCTTTTTTCTTTTTTCTTCTTTTTTTTTTTTTTTTTTTTTTTTTTTTTTTTAAGACAGGCTCTTGCGTTTTAGTTCAGACTGGCCTTGATCTCACTGCAATCCTTCTGCCTCAGCCTCCTGAGGGCTGGGATCACAGGTAGGTGCCACTTACCACGTCTGGTTGAAAATTCTTCTTCTGTGACAGGAACTCCCAAATTTAATTCTACAAAAGGGTGGCTCAGGTTCCTCATTTCAATCTCAGAGACTTTCTCGGACGGAACCTAGTGGGAAAAAGTATCTCTTGGGGAGCACAAGGTGCTTTTTTCCATTTCCCCATGACAAAGTGCCTCAGGCTTGGAGAAGGAGCTCAGAGAACAGATTTTACACAATTTTCTTTCTTTTCTCCTTTTCCCTCTTCCTCCTCCTTTTCTTGCTCTCTACCTCTTTCTCTGTCTTCTGTCTGTATCTTTGTGGTACTATTTTTGTTTGTTTTTGTTTTTTGGTGGATGTATCACTGAGCTACATCCTCAGAACTTTTTATTTTTAATTTGAGACAGGTCTTGCTAAGTTGCCCAGGTGGGGCTAAATTTGAAGCCTCCTGCCTCAGCCTCCCAGGGTGCTGGAATGACAGGGTTACACCTCCATGCCCAGCTTTTTCTTTTCTTTCTCTTTCTCCCTCTTTTCCTTCCTCTTTCCCTGCGGTGGAAGATTCCACCTAAGGAAGGAGCTACTGCATATATATTTCAGATTTTTTCTGGCTGCATCCTAGGTCAAATGGATTAGACCCAGGTGCAGGGGAAGATGAGCATTGGCTACATGTTTCAGTGTATGGAAGCTCACAGCTGGATGGGAAAGATGTTGCAATGTGGGGTCCCCAGGAAGCAGTCGGAGACAGGTTAATATCCATGGATCCCATGCTGTGGAAGGGTGAGGGGCAGGGTTGGTGAGAGGACGATGCAGGCTGTGATGCAGACCAGTGAAAGCTTCAGTCCACACCCACTTCAACCCAGCAGAGCTCTGGAGCTGGCTGATCCTTCAATTGTCCCAATTTGAGGGAGGGCTGGGTTTTAGTACCTCCCAGTGATCTGTGATTGACTGCAGGCTGCCCAGGAAGGAGATCTGACTTTGGGTGAGGCAGTTTTCTCCAGCCAATCATCAAAGAGAACTCCTAGCTTTCCCGAAGATGTGTCTGGGAAGCACTGCCTGGGGCTACCATGGTAAGTCTGATTATTTCATGTTACCGATAAGAAAACTGAGCTTCAGAAGAGACAGAGTCCATCCGTGAACCTATATCCATGCCTGTTGCTTGGATTTGGTATGTCTCTCAGAGCTCAGGTGTTGCTGGCTTGGACTGAAAGGCCGTAATATTCAGAGATGGGGCTTTTAGGAAGTGATTGTGAGCTAGGAGATTAGGGGTGGAACAACCTAAAGAAAAAGGTGGGCAGAATATCTCAAAATCATAAAAACTCAGGAAACATGCATATAACACAGCTTCCAAAGTGACTATGTGACAGGTATAGTGGCACATGCTTATAATCTCAGCACTTGTGAGATGGAGGAAGGAGGATTGCTGGGACTACATACACAGTGAGACCTTGTCTCAAAAAAGAAGTCAACTAAACTGAGCTTGGTGGTGCATGCCTGTAATCCTAACACTTAGGATGCTGAGGCAGGAGGATCACCGTGAGTTTGAGGCCAGCCTGGGCTACATAGTGAGTCCAGGTCGGCCTGAACTACAAAACAAGACCCTGTCTCAAAAACAAAACAAAACAAAACAAAAACAAACATGCACAAAAAGAAATCAATTAAATAGATTATTTTTCAGACCCTCCCTCCCCAAAAAAGAGTCTATAGCTTCTAAGCTCAGTACATGGATCCAATCAGAAAAGTACTATTTTCAGTTCATTTACATCTGGCAGGACATCAAGTGAGTCTTTTGATAGGGCAGTTTAAATCTAGCACAAGGCCAAGAGAGTTTTTGATAGGACCACTGTCCCAGTGCCTTATTTGTATGAGGGAGAAACAAGTCTAGGAATTTTGGACATAAAAGATCATTTTCTCTTATCCTTGGAACCGCTGTGAGTCTGCTGGTCACTCTTGCCTTGTAGAGTTTCTTTCTTTTCCTCTTTGAACAAATGTACCCCATGCTGCCTGTGTGTCTTGTCCAATTCTTTGTTCAGGATACCAAACACCTGGAAAGAATTTCCCTGGGAACCAGTGTCCTGACAATTTGATAATGAGAGAGCTAATTCCATCAATGGATTAATCCATTGATTCATTAGGCTTTGTCTTGGTTACTTTTTACTCGTTGCCGAGACAAAATACCTGATGCCCAAAATTAGGGAACGAAAGGTTTATTCTTACAGTTTCTCGGGTGTTTCAGTCCATACTTAAGTTGGCTCCAATGCAGCGTGGGGGGGCAGGGCAGGGCTGCCTTTCATGGCAGCCGAGAGCAGCAAGGAATGTTGGAGAGAGAGAGAGAGAGAGAGAGAGAGAGAGAGAGAGAGAGAGAGAGAGAGAGAGAGAGAGGCGGAAGCAGAAGCGAACAAGAGGAAGACCCGCCGCCTTCCAGTACACTGTATGTCAGCTCCACCCCTGGGCGGGTACAGCGAACCGAAGACAAGCAAGCGCCAGACTTAGCCCCATCAAAAGTCTGAGGACTTGGGGGAACATAGCATATCACCCGATACAGGCTTACTGATTGAGTATTTTTGGGCACTCAATCTGAAGTGGCACAGAGAAAATGAGATCCAGAGAGATAAGGAGGCCTTTACTGTGGAGGGCATGGGAGAACTTTAGGGGCTGGGGGATATAGAAGCTCTCAACAGGAACAAAGGAGTGTAGTTACTTTTATCAACTTTGGCTGGGGGGAGGAGTTCAGGAGGTGGGCAAAATGACACATTAACAGCTGATTTAAAGGAGCATCTGCTTGTGTAAAACAGGAGACAGAAAGATTTACTGGGGTCTGGGGATGGAGGCTTGGGGGGTTGTGGAGTCTTGGGATTGGAGAGGGCTTGGCGCATGTGCAAAAAGAGACCAGGAGTTTTATCTCTAGAATGAGAAGGAAAATATGGAGCTTACCCTTGGAGAGCTAAATTGTTTCTCTGGGCCCATTACCAAGTTGGGGGGATGTCATGTTACAGGTAGCTAAGCCCCAGGCTAGCAGAACCTATCATTCCCCAGAAGCTCTCCCATGCCCTCTGCGTTAAAGGCCTCCTTATCACTCTCGCTCTCATTTTCTCTGCACCACTTCAGACTGAGTGCCCCAAAATACTCAATCACTTACCAGGCAGTAAGCTCTAATTGGATGAAGTCACTGCTGAGTGTGGCTCTGAGGGTATCGTTGTCCCTGGCCCCTTCCTTGCTGGCTCTTTCTCACTCTCTGCTTCTTGGCCAGCATAAGCTGAGCAGCTTCACTCCGTACCACTCTTTGACTGTCTCACAGAGCAGAACCTGCTCGCCATGGACTGAAACCTCTGAAACTGGGAGTCAAAATAAACCCTTCTTCCTTTAAGCTGACTTTCTCGGAAACTGTGTTATTACAGTGATAAACAACTAACAAATGTATCTTAGAAGCCTGTGTTCTTTCTCACCGACTTCACTGCCCATTCTAGACACCTACATCTTTCTGATTGCCTAGGTTGGCCTCCAAGTTTCCAGGTAACTCAGTTGTCAGCTTTGCTTCTCACCCTACCAAGCAGTGTATCGGTTGATCAGTGTCTTAGTTACTTTTCTCTCATTGCTGAGACAAACTACTCAACACCCAAAGTTAGAGGAAAGGTTTATTAAACTCACAGTTTGTAGAAGTTTCAGTCCATAATTGGTTGGCTCTAAGGTAGGGTGGCTTGGCAGAAAGGCCATATGAACCAGTTTGTGGCAAGCAGAAAACAACGAAATCAAGCAAGCAAGGGACAAGACAAGCCTCTTTCTGACCTTTGTATTGTATCTAGGATACTGGGATTAGAGTGGTACTGAACCAATCAGTGGACTAATTTAGAAATCACACACCCTTAATCCCAGCATTACAACATGAATCAGCCACACACACTCTAGATCCAGCCACCTCCAAAAAAGTCCCAGCAATGACCACATGAGGCTTTGAGGGGACATCTAGACACAAGCCATGACAGCATCCAAGCCAGGAGTGGTGTCACACAGTTGTGCTTCATATTAAAACAGAATGCAAAAACAAAAACAAAAACAAAAACAAAAAACAGAATGCACACGGGAGTAGTAGATTGTTTTCCCCATGGAATCTCAATGAGTTTTCCTTTTCCCATTTCTTTCGCAGGCGTGTTAAGCATAGAGATTCATAGCATTCATGGCCATAGACTTCAGGGTTTGCTCTTGTCTCCCCTTTTGTCTTGTTTTGTAGGTTTCAGGGTTAGGCATCCCTCCCAGCTGCTTCTGGGTTCTGTTTGTGAAGTTTGATTCCCTTCAGGGATATGGAAGGCCCCTCCCCTTGTTTGAAGGCACTATAAATAGATACTGATACCTCATTTACCTGCTTTAATCAGAGATATGTAGCTAAGACTGTAAACTGGCCCATGTGAAAGGAGGGCTACTGCCCACAGGCTTTTAAATAGGTCCTAAGTATGTGATGTTCTAATATCCTGAGTGCTTCTAAGACTGAATAAATACAGTGACATTTAGCATAATTTTTAAAGCACCAAACTTAGCCTGCATGATCCCTCCAGTTTGAGATGCTGAGGTAGGAGGATTGCAAGGTTAAGCCCAACTGGGGCAATTTAACTATTTAGTGAGACCCTGTCTCAAAATGAAAATAAATAATAAGGCCTTGGGATGTAGCTTAGTATGAAGGCCTTGGGTTCAATCGCCAGTATCACACACAAAGCTATATCTTATATGGTATATATAATTTGTCATATACATGTATAAAATTATGCCAAAGTTTTACTGTAGCAAAGAAATGAATAAACACTAGGTTTTTCGAATGTCAAGAACTTCAAAATCTACCTTGTGAAACTGTCACTAATACAATGTTAACCATAGCAAAATAGTGAGCCACTTTTATTTCTTACATCTGGAGATATATGTGTATATATATCTCCTTTCCAATTTATTTTAGAAAAATCACTTTACCCCAAAACACTACCTTAAAACATTTTATGGTTCTTGATTACTAATTTGGTCCTTTGAAAAACTCTTGACCAGGGATTCTTTGCCAGAGACTCTTCATTTAGATTTAGAAATTATGACTGGAATTGTGGTTAAATTTCTTCCTTCCTTTCTCTCTCTTTCTTTTTTTCTTCCTTTCTTTTTGTTGTTAAGTTTCTTGACCTAATTTTTAATGTCTGTGTTCAAGTAAAATCAATTTTAGGGTGACCTTAAAACTCTTTTTATTATGAAATATGAAAGTAACCACTTATATTGAAAGTTTGAAGTCATCACAAACCAAATCATGTAGAATATGTTTACTAAGATGTTTATGTAGTAGTCTGGGAAGATTTTCTATTTTTAAACTTATTTTGCTACTTTAAAGGGGGCAACATGAACCAAATTGACCAGTTTCTCTCATGACACTTATTCTCTAGGAACCCAGACAAGTGATGGGTTACCAAAGTAATATAAAAATTCAATAAGTAGCTGGGCATGGTAGCACATACCTGGAAGCCCAGCACTTGGGAGCCTGAGGCAGGAGGATTGCTCTGAGTTCGAGGCCAGCCTAGACTATATAGTAAGTTCAAGGCCAGCCTGAACTACCTAACGAGACCTGTCAAAAAAAAAAAAAAATTCAATGAACTACAAAATAGAGAGCTCAGTTTTATATTGCCAGGCCTCTGGATATGGACTGACAAAGATGGACATCTATCAACATTCAGAGCAGTGATTTAGGAATTGTTTTCTCTTATGTGGAAGCAATGTGCCATGAATGAGAATTAAAAAAAAAATAAAGTAATTCATTTCATGGTAGGAAAAGAGATAAAGCATAACAGAAGAAAATGGAAAGCAGAGGGCATCAACCAGGGGAAAGGAGCAGACCCGTGGCAGACGACTGAGGAAGGAATCCTGTCCAGGGTCTGTCAGGATCCCTCAGGACCTTCTACTCTGCCCCAGCCTCTGCTGGGACAACTCTTCCTCCACTCCACTTAGTGCGGCCTTGCTCACCCTAGGGTCCTCAAGTCACACTTCTTATTGACAACCTGAAGTTTAAAGTGACTCGGAGTTGTTGAGGTGAAGGGAGGCACACTGAGCCACTAGGGTCTGGGGACATGGATACAGTAGTGTACAAGGCAGGGAGGCTGAGTGGTAGCTGTTCCCCCCAACCCACCGGTCAACCCCTAAGCATCCTCAGACCCCTGGATTTGGTGCTAGACATTGTTATCTGAATGAAGGGGTTGTCTGCCTTAGTAAAGCAGGTATCCTACAGACATCTGTCACCTCTAATGTTCCTCTCAAGTTAGTATCTGCTACCCCAGGTTAGTGGAGGCAGATCTGAGTGCTTGTCACTGGCCCCAGTGTATCATTAGTGTGCCATGTAACCAGTGGCCATGGAGCAAAGGTGGGCAGATGGACAGACTGTCCTGTGACTTGGCCCATGGTGAGTGCCACCAGTGGTCCATCACCCTGTGCTGGACCTCCAGGCCAGGGGAACCATGCAAGGACAGGAAGGGGACTGAGTGGTGTGCAGGTGTTCTTGGCTGCCATACACCTGCCTGGAGGCTGCCCTGTGCAGCTCAGCTCGCAGGGACCAGCAAGGGCTGCTTGAAAGGCAGCCGGGTCTTGCTTTGTGAGTCATTATTCCCTGGGACCTGGGAGGAAGGCATTGAAGTGCTATGAGCCAGCAGGTCTTGTACCTGCTTGGCCTGATTCTGCTTGTCTGGTTGTTGGGCAGGCCCAGGTTCATGCCTTGGTAACCTGTCTCCTGCTGGTTAGGCATCATGGGCTGTACACCAGGCTGCTTGGATTACTGAGGCAGCTCTTGACCACATTGAGGGCAGCCCTGTGGATGTGAGAGAGATGGACATTGCGGTTGGAGATAGAGTTCTATTCACAGGAAACCTTGGTCTGCTGATGGGGTTGCATGGAGCCTGGGGGGCAGGACTTGCTAAGGGGTGGTGCTGCACAGGGCCAGAGGGGCAAGAGGTGGAAGTGGGCCGGTGCTGCCCCAGGAATTAGTGGGCATTGGAGCAGAGCAGAGGGTGAGTCATCTGGTTCAGCAGCACTTTGGTGGCCGAGGCCAATTTATCCAGGGGTTGTTGAGGCCACCTGCCTTTGAAAGCATGAGGTGATTTAGGAATGACTGTTGCTGAGACATGGGTGGAGGATTAGGAAACTGCTGCTGTTGTTACTGGGGTAACACAAAGGATAAGGGCCCAGATAGCCGGGGAAGGTGGTGACCTAGTTGAAGCCTTCTTGGGGCTCCTTGTGCCATTTCTGCCCTGGGGATTCTGCTTGCATTGCCACTTTTACTGCTGCCAATACTGTCATCTTGGGTCAGGATCAAGATTCCACTGAAAATGTTGGTTTTGGTGACACTGACAAGTCCATCAGAGTTGGTGTGGCTCAAAGGCCCACTGTTCCAGGGATCTGAGTTCACTGTCCTCACGTTGCTCTGGTGGTTGCTTGAGGAGCAGTTCAGCCCTTATGGTTTCCCTGATGCCATTTAGGTTCTGGCCACCTTGGTTATAGTCTTGGTCCATCTTGGCATGATTCTCTTGAGAATGCATCCCTGTTGAAGTTCAGCATCCTCCACACCCTTTATATGTTTTATAATCTGCTAGCTGGTGTGATAGTGTTATTGTTTAGGTCTAACGTTTCCCAGAAGTATCATGTTTGGAGGTGCTTGTAACTCAAAAAGCTTCACCATCACTGGTCCATTCCATACAGTCTAGTCTCAGCTTCATTTTCTGGACAGTATCTTCCTTGAGATCTTTACTTCCATCTTCTTTTTCAGAGACATCTTTGTGAATTTTTCCTTTCTCTTGGTAGAGGTGCATTTGAAGCAGAACTTAAAGAACAATGCCCCTCTTTCCTCCTGTAGCTAAAACTTCTTCTGGTACAGATAAGATTGGCAACTATGTTCTGTAAGTAAAGTTCATGTCATCTTGTTCCCACAGGATTCTTTCAAGACTAAGTTATTAACTGCTTTGTCTTGCTTCTGTACCCTCACTCCACCCCCAAGTTTCTAAAGATTAAACCTCTCAGTCAGTTGTATAAAACTAGAACCTTGCCAGGCATGGAGGTGCACACCTGTAATCCCAGCACTTGAGAGGCTGATGCAGGAGGAATGCCAAGAGTTTGAAGCCAGTCTGGGCTACACATAAGTTAGTTCAAGGCCAGCCTGCACTACATAGGGAGAGCCTGTCTCAAAAAACAAAACAAAACAAAACAAAAGTCAATCAATCAAACAAAAACCCAACTAAAATCTTTTCTTTGCTCTAACACGTACCACTTTGGACATGAGTTTGGCTGGGACTTGTACATTTAAAATCCTGGAAACAAATCCTCCTCTTTCCCCATTAGTCTCTCTGATCTTTTGGATCTGCAACATTTCTAGAAACAATGAAGAGATGTGAGACAATGGATTTGCCTGCAGGCTGGAGAGGGTAAAAGCTGAAGGAGTCCTGAGGCCTCTGGTGCCACACAGTAAAACTTCAGCTCAGAGAGGATATGAACCTTCCCACAGCCTGGAGACCTCTCCTGTCAACCCAAATGGAACCTGAGGGGATGCAGGATGATTCTGGAATGACAGCGTGCTATAGGACCATGGTTAAGGTTTTGGGGATTCAAGGGGTAAACTCACCCCATTAGGACTGAAGGGAGCCTGATCACCTCCTGGGAGGGGATGAATTTAGTAATCTTGACCTGGATTGGGTCAGATGAAACCTACAACCCCAAGTAGGATGTGGTGAGGCCTGTGGTAGAAACTACTCCCTAACAACTCAGGGTCTAAGCCCGCACTGTGAGCAGCTCAGCTCACAAGTGACTCCCAAACAGCTCATGGAATAGGCCCACAAGGAAGGTGTCAAGTAGGATGCAGGAGTGACCCATGGCAAGGAAAGTTTGAAGAGAATGTTGGAATTGTGGGAGTGGCCTGCAATGGGAGAGGCAAAACAATCTGATACCAGGATAAAAACTGGGAAGGAAAAGATGGGGTGTGTGTGTGTGTGTGTGTGTTTGTGCATGTGCAGAATAAAATGTATGAGTCCAAGATCACTTGGGTTCAGCTGGGAACTGGGGGAGGAAAGCGGTCTAATTGATCTGAAAACAAAAGTAATTGAAAAAATGATTTGCAATATAATGGACAAAGACATGAAAAAGCTGCTTAACTTTAGTTCACCAGGCTATACAGGCAGGGTGCCACAGGCAGGCTGACAGAGGGGAAAAAAAAAGGTCCACAAAATGGTGTGATGACAGCGGTCAGCCCAGATGAGGACCAAGACTAAAGAATGCCTGAGCAGCTGACGGGGATGGAGGCACAAGCCAAGAGACTTAGGTTCAAGTGTGCCTGCCAAGATGGGAGGGGTGAAACGGGGTCATCTTCTCATTTTCAAAGGAGCACAGAGCAAGGCAGAGACCAAGGTCTCCTCCCAGCTTTGGAAGTCCTTGCTCAGTATCACCATCCTGGCGCTGCCTTCAGGTGTCTGAAGGCTGGAGCAGCTCCAGCTGGGACTGAATGGCCATAGTCCTGTCAGGCCTAAGGAGGGTTTTACAGGAGAAATCAAATTACAAATTTTCACTAATTGGTAAATGCACTTTTGGTTTTCAGTTTGAGTTGATATGTCTAAAACATTTCTTGCACATTATGAATTCTTAAATTGTCATTACAGGGTTAGCTCACTCTTTGCTCTCTGTTGGTTTAAGATAAAAACACTGGTTCAAGGTTATTCAAAGGTCTGTTGGCAATCAGTCAAATTTACCATCTGAAGGGAAAAAAAAAAAAAAAAAAAAGACCAAACGTCTGCAGTCGAGTTTGTTATAAAAAGTTTTTTGTTGTTTTTTTGTCTTTTGAGACAGTGTCTCCCTACACAGTTCAGACTGGTTTTGAGCTCATTTTATGTGTGTGGGTCTTTTGTTTGTTTGTTTTTTGGGTTTTTTTGGGACTGGGGTTCAAACTCATGACCTTACATTTGTCAGGCAGGCACTTTGCTGCTGAGTTATATCCCTGGCTGAGCTCATTTTTATAGACCAGGCTGGTTTCGAACTTGCAGTGATCCTCCTGCCTCAGCCTCCCGAGTGCTGGGATTACAGACATGTGCTACTATAAAAAATTAAAAAGGCTATAAATACAAAAGATACACTTTTGATATCAGAGGTTTTTGTATGATGAAAGTTTTATCCTATTAAAGAGGCAAAAAGAGAGGTAAAGCCAGGCATGGTGGCACACACCTGTAATTTCAGCACTTGGGAGGCTGAGGCAGAAGGATCACCATGAGTTTGAGGCCAGTTTGGGCTACAAAGTGAGTTCAAGTTAGCCTGAATTACATAGCAAGACCCTGTCTCAAAAAAAAAATAAATAAATAAAAAGAGGGGAGAGAGGGAGAGAGGGAGAGAGGGGGAGAGAGAGAGAGAGAGACAGAGAGAGAGAGAGAGAGAGTATGACAAGACTGGAAAGCATATTATACCAAGGAAAGCATATGAAAATAATTTATTTAAAAAATGTATGGTTACTTGTTAATTAGGTGGAGCTTATGTTGTACCTTCTAAAAACTCCTATGAAGAAAATGATCAAATTGACATAAAACAAAAATGCTTAAGAAAGTGATTTGCATCACAACACAGTAGATATGGGAGGAAAAACATCAAAACCAACTCCATTAAAATGTGTGTTGGCTCAGAGTGAAGAGACAACCCATGATATGGGGAAAAATGTTTGCCAGCTTTTCCTCAGACAAAGGATTACTATTAAGAACATATAAAAAACTCAAAAAACAAAACAAAACAAAAACAAAAACACCAGACCTCCCAAATTTAAAGACCCAATCCAAAAATGGGCATTTTAGATGAATACATACTTCTCAGATAAAGAAATACAAACAGAAAATAAATATATGAAAAAATGTTCAATTTCACTGGTCACATAAGAGACACAAGTTAAAACAACACTGAGATTCCATCTCACTCAAGAAAGAGTGGCTAATATCAAGAAATCAATCAATAACAAATATTGATGGGTCTGTGGAGAAAAAGGAATGCTTCTCCACTATTGATGGGAGTGTAGACTGGTGCAACCATTGTGGAAACCAGTGAGGAGATCTCTCAAAAAACTAGGACCAGCGGCACCATTTGACCTAGTCATTCCCCTTATGGGTACCTTCCCAAAATAATGAAGAGCATAATGCCACAGTGATATATGTACATCTATGTTTATAGCAGCACAGTTTGTAATAGCCAAATTTTGGAAACAACCCAAGTGTCCATCAACTGGTGAATAGATAAAGAAGGTATTTTTTAAAAAATATATAATGAAGTACTACTCTGCCATAAGGGAGGATACACTTGTGACAGTTCTAGGAAAATGGATGCACTTTGAGTCTATACTCTTAAGTGAAATCAATTGGACAGACATACGTAAATACCACATTGTTTCTCTGGTATGAGAAACCAAAAGTGTAAATAAGGACCAAAATGTATAATAGGTATAGTGAAATAGGAAGAAAATGTTCAAATGGGGAGGGAACCAGGAAGGGATAGGGGAAAGCAAAAAAGGGAAAAGTGAAAAAAAGAGAGAGAGAGAGAGAGAGAAAAGAAGGAAAAAATGGAAACTAAGCTATTGTAAATGGGGAGGGGAGGAGGGGTTGAATGGAGGGTAGGAAAATGGGGAAAAAACAAGTTATACCATGTACAGGTACAGAGTCCCTATGATGAATGTGATCATTATATATATCTAAATTGTACCAATAAAATCTAATTTAAAAAATTAAAAAATAAAATGTATATTGGCTAACTTTAAAAGAGGCTCTACAGAAAACTATGGAATAAAGCTAACCCCCCGCCCCTGCAGAGATTAAGAACTCTTTTTTTTTTTTTTTGGGTCTTTTTGAGACAGGGTCTTACTATGCAGTTCAGCCTGGCCTTGAACTCACTTTGTAGCCCAGGCTGGCCTTGAATTTGCAGTGATCCTCCTCCCTCAGCCTGCTGAGTGCTGGGATTGCAGGCGTGGGCCACCACTCCTGATTGGAGAACTCTTTATAGATTGACCCTCCTTTAATGGTAAATGCCTGGGTGTGGATGGGCATTATTGACAAAAAACAACTGAATGTAGGATGGTGACCAAAAACAAAGGACTACTGGGACACGAGGGTCGGTTTCCCTACATTGACTCATGACTAAACATAGTTCAGACTAGACCCGCATAGCTTCAGTCCTAAGTGCTTATAAACAAAAGCTAGGGGGTTTTGCTGGCATGAATATAGCTTTTAGAAGTGGCTACCAAAGTGTATGTAAATTGTAACCAGGAGGCCAAATAAAAAGCTAAGAGCCTCAAAGGCAAAACAGAACAAACAAACAAACAAAAACAGATCTGTTGACAGCAGTGCTCACAGAAAAAACAAAAAACAAAAACAGAACTCACTAAAGTGGCAAAGATGAGGACAGTGACGAGAGTCAAGCTGGCATCCTCTAGTCAACCAGAACTAGATTGGTATCAATGTGTGTGATGTAAAAATAAAGACAGTAGAAAATAAATACCCAAAAATGATAACAGAGATGATAAAAATTCTAAAACTCGGAGGCTGCCTGCAAAAGGCATTCTTTCCTTCCCCCCAAAAATCAGATGCTGGCCTCATTGGACTGACAGGAACTAAAGGTTGCCAGGACTAGGCCAGACCAGGCCCAACACTTAGACACACAGAAACCCATGGTCACAATGAGAATAGGGGGCCAATTGATGGAGCGCTGGGGAACACAGATTATAAATTGAGTCTAGGGGATGTTCAAGGGTGTCCTTGTCCTGTCCTTCGCACTAGACTGGAATGCAGAAATTCCATGCTCTCTTCTGGTCACAGCTGAAGCCCTACAGCTAGTGATACTGTGGCACTCACAGGGCAAGGTAAGACCTGCAGAGAATAATAAGGATCTTTAAAGCAACATAGTAAATAGTTTCCCTGAGGAAACTACAGTCTCCTTATTGTCCCTTGTCTCATCCTTGCAAGAATGCTTTGTTCTTGCTATCCCACCATGATCGCCATTACTCTTCTTGGAAACACTCACTACCCAGGATGCATTGTCCTTGACACAGATGTAATTAATAAATACCACGTTTCTGGCTGCTTCATGGCATTTTGTTTCCTGTGAACAGCTGGTCCCAGTTCCTCATTGTGTCATCATTTTTTTATTTTGCTTTTTCTTTTTGCCATGCATCGTAACACCTTGTAGGAAACTGGGGACTCAGTACAGGGGTCCCTGATAATGGACTTTCTGCTAGATGATGGAACTAAATGCTTGGTAATGACACAGCCCATTGGGCCATTATCCAAAAATCATGTAACTGTTGTTAGAACCACCAGAGTCTCTAAAAGCGGCCATTTTTCTGGCCTGAGAGGTCTAGAACAACAACAACAATAACAACAAAAAAGGATCAACATAAGTTCCTATATCTTTTGGGCCACAGGGATCAAAAACAAAACAAAACAAAACACAACACAACACAATAAGACTGACATTGAGGAATGCCTCACCTAGTTGCACAAGAAACAAAGAGTGAACTCAAGCGACAAAAGGGACTGATAAAAAACACACTGAGACAATGGTGAGCATAAAAAAAGATCCTTGCATTGAAGGTGAGCTTTGAAAAAGTCACTGCTGACAAGACAGAGATAACACTGGAGCTGGGACACATCTACAGCAATGCTGAGAAAGCATTGCACAGCCCAAAACCAGATAAAACTGGGGGCTACATGGCAGTGACAGTTGGCAGTGGAGAAAAACCAGTAAAGCTGTGAGGCCAAAGAGCATGTACTAAAGAACTAACAACTGAGAAGGAAGCCCCAAGGCAGCACAAGGCTGCACTAGAATCAAATGGCTCAAGGCCAAGTTGAAAGAGGCCCAATGCCTGTGGCAGTAACAAAACAAGTCAGTTCAACAGCTATGTGATCTGTCCATAAGTGACTACAAAGCAAAACCAAAGTTGCATGCTAAAATGACTACATAATTAGACAGAGGCAACTTGGCAAGCAACTGAAGAAGCCAAGGAGGCTCAAAAACATGCCAAATGTTAGGCAACACAGTCTCACCAGGAGATGAAAAAACAGAATGGCTAAAACAGCTGACAGAGGCACGTGCCCAAAACAAGGTACAAATGGAACTAAAGACACAAAACTACAATGGCACATACTAGAGGAGATAGCACAATGGAAAAGAAACAACATCAGGTAGACAAAAACACAGTATCTAAGAAGAGCTACAATATTTGTGGCAGGGTTCAGTGGCAAAGATCCAAGCCAACACACAACAGGTGGAGACAACTAAACACAACAGACTACACATCAAAAAGTAGAATCCCAAGGTACTCCTATGGTTGGAGAAAACTGAGCACCAGAATGGTAGAATTAAGGATGAACTATGGGCTGTATGAACATAGATAGAGGAGACAAAAACCCAAAAGTGATGAGCACAAGAGGAGACTAAGTGCTTGCAGACAAATGCCAGAGGAGAGCCAACATAAGCATCAAGCAGAGACAAAACTGGCCCTGTGTGTGAACACTAAAGGTGAGACAACTCCAAAAAAAATTGGCTCTACAATCACTGGAGGAACTGCAACTACAAGCCAAAGAGGTAGAGGTGACTGAGACAGAGACAAAACAAACACACCAAGTACAGGTAACCCTAGAGATAACTCAGTGTAACACAGAGACAAAGCTATAATAAAGCGAGTGTGCTTCCTTTACAAAAAGACTACACAGCTAAATCACGACCCATAGGAAAAATATATAACATTGGCCTAGCTATGAAAAACAAAACAAAATCAAAACAAAAACAAAAAAACCCCAAAGCAATAGTCACAGTAGCAGATAAAAGCTAAATATTCTCATAAAGAGGCTGAATGGGGACTAGAGTGCTGACAACTAAAGGCCAATGGGACACTGAAGATATGGCTACAAACAGAGGTAACATACCAAAGAGCTTGACAAAGGTCAAAGCCAAAAACAAAAACAGAAAAAATGGAGACTATATTCAGATAAGCCAACGAATGGGAGAGGAAGAAAACTCGTCTGGAAAACTGACCAGGGGAAAATATTTATTTATTTATTTCTGGCACAGGGGATCAAACTCACAACCTCACGCCAGCCAGACAGGCACTTCAGCCACTGAACCAAACTCCCGGCCCTAGTTTTCTGAGACAGGGCCGCACTATGTAGCTCAGGCTGGCCTTGCGCTTGCATTGCAGCCCAAACTGGCCTCAAACTCACAATGCTCCTCCTACCTCAGCCTCCCGAGTGCTGGGATTAAAGGCGCTTGCCACCACGCCCGGCTCAGGGGAAAACATTTAAACAAATCAAAGGGGCTCTGACTCAGGCCTCAACCTTAGGACTGTCAGATAAAAACAAGCTTTCCTTCTTATACGTCCATAAAAAACAAAAATATGGCCATAGGAGCCTTAATCCAGATCATGGAATCCTGACATCATCAGACAACATACCTGTCAAAATAGGCTTTGTAGTCCTAGGATGGCTTCCAGGCTTTAGGACACTTGCTGCCATCACCTTGCTGACACAGGAGGCTAAGAAGTTGACCATGGACAAAAACTGACCATTCAAGTAGCACTCTCAGTCATAACCTTAATGGACCAGAGAGGACATCATTGGTTTTCAAATCGGAGGATGACTTGGTACCAGGGGCTCATATGCAAAAATCCTCACAATACTCTAGACACAATAAACACTCTTAACCTGACCACTTTGCTCCCAGTCAAACTAGAAACCCTGCTTCATGGCTTTGGT
Source organism: Dasyprocta punctata (assembly GCA_004363535.1). Classification (NCBI taxonomy): domain Eukaryota; kingdom Metazoa; phylum Chordata; class Mammalia; order Rodentia; family Dasyproctidae; genus Dasyprocta; species Dasyprocta punctata. Next base: position 12,590 of record RJWM01015889.1, on the reverse strand, counting down.
TGTGCTAAACGGGGTCCAACAAGTGGGATATGCAGTGGTGACTTGACTCTGTGGTAGAGGCCCAGCCTATGCCTTCTGGAACCTCAGCCCAGAAGGGAAAACTAACAGCTTTGATAAAGGCTCTTTTGCTGACAAAAGACAAAAGTGTTAACATAAATACTGACTCCAAATATTAAAAAAAAAAAAAGCGGGCTCCTGACAGCTGCAGTAGAGAAAAAAGCACAAAAAATTTTACAGCTTCTAGATGCAGTATGGGCCCCAAGGAAAGTAGCCATTATACACTACAGGGGACAGCAGAGGACTAAAACAATAGAAGCCAGAGAAAACCAAAATACAGACAGGAAAACAAAGTGGACTGCTGCGACATCCCCACAACGGGGAGTCCTCTCAGGAGCAGCCCTTCCCAGAGACTCCAAATTACCCTCCAAATAAAAGAACCTGATTTGTCTAAGAAGTTAAGAAAATATACGGGGGGGGGGGGGATAATAAAAATTTGCTGATGGGAGGCTAGCCATCCCTAAAGTGCTGGGCCCCAGTTTCACTTAACAGTTCTATCAGGAGTCTCACATGGGAAAGACAACGTTAAAAACATGATTAGGGCCAGGTGTGATGGCGCGTGCCTTTAATCCCAGCACTTGGGAGGCTGAAGTAGGAGGAGTGTTGTGAGTTTGAGGCCGGCTTGGGCTACAGTGTGAGCAAGGCCAACCTCAACTATATAGTGTGACCTTGTCTCAAAAACAATAGGGCTGGGAGTTTGGCTCAGTGACTTAAGCACCTGCGTGACAGGCACGAGGTTGTGAGTTCAATTCCTGGTACCAACAACAACAACAAAAAAACATGATTAGGTTGCCATTTCTATGTGTCATGACTTACTAAACAATGGGTGAGCTGAATACAAAACAACCCAAGACAAGGGCTCATCCTGTCCTGGGTATCCATGAAACACGAGTTAGTCCATGGGAAAACTTGCTTATGGACCTCACTAAATTGCTGCAAGCGGATGGTTTTGATATATGTTAGTGTTTGTGTGATGAGTAAAAGCTTTCCTCACCCAAACGGAAAAAACACAAAAGGTGATCAAGGTGCTGTTAAGAGACGTCATCCCAAGATTTGGACCACCCCTGACTTTGGGGTCAGATAACAAACCCACATTTGTAGCTGAGACAGTCCAGGAGCTCAGACAGATGTCAAACATAAAATGAAAGCATCATAACCTGATTGGCTACAGAGCTCAAAAGAAAATAAAACACATAAACTGGACATTCAATTGTCAAAAAATATTATCACAGGCCAGGTGTGGTAGTATACAACAGCAATCCCAGTACTCAGGAGGCAGCAGCAAGAGAACTGCTGTGAGCTTGAGGTCAACATTGGCTACATAGTGCGTTCAGGACCAGCCTGAACTGCATAGCAAGATCTTGTCTCAAAAAACCAAAAAAAGAAAAAAAAAGTTAAAAAACACATTTGAGTTGAGAACAAGTTCTGCCCATGGTCCTCCTCTGAGTCTGCTGCACACACCCAACAAACTGAGTATTCTTTTTACAAAATCTTATTTGGCTGGCCACCCCCAATCATAGGTAAAATTAAGTGTGATTGCTGTAAATTTAAAAAATTAACCTTAAGGAGACAAATACAGGCTTTCAAAATAGCTATGCTAAGACCTCCCTAACCATGCACAAAAAATGCTCATGAACCTGACCGATTCAATACACCCATTCAAACTTGGGGACTTTGTTCTGGTTAAAAAAAAAATCCAACAATTTAGGAGCTCATATGGGATGGGCCTCATCCTGTAATCTTGTCTATCCCTACTGCTGTTGAAGTTAAAAAAACAAAAACAGAAACTGTGCCCTAGATCCACCACAGTCAACAGAAGCCAATGGCCCAAGACGGGTGGACCAGCCAGTAGGAACCAGACTACCAGAACCAGCTGATTCTTCGATGAAATCAGGCTGCCACTGGAGACAACCACCTTGGAAGCTGACTAGTCTACACATGGCCAAAGCTTGAGGAAACAGTAGCCCTTCTCTGGTCACTTCAGAAGCTAACCAGTCTATGCATGGCCAAAGTTTGAGGCTCAACATCGGGATATAATGACAATATAAATCTCTTTTCCTTTTTTGTTATAATTTGCCCTCTGCCTGGTAGGGAGCCAAACCCCTATAACAAGGTAAATGTTGATGATAGTGATGCTCTCAATTAAAACTTATAGAAAGCATTGGAGGAGGGAATTAAGCAGGATTTATAGAACAATCCTCCTTGAGCCTACCCCCTCCCCTGTACTATAATTTCCTGTTCTGTACAGATATGGTTGACAACTATATCCTGTAAGCAGTTTATGTCATTTTGTTCCTGCAGGATTCATAAGGTTCTGTCTTCTTTCAAGGCTAAATTATTAATTGCTTTGTCTTGTACCCCTCCCCCCCACCGCCATTTCTAAAGACCAAACCCTTAGCCAAATGTATAAAACTAGAACCTTTCCTTTGTTCTAATGCCCAGCACTTTGGACACAAGTTCAACTGGGTTGATGAACATCTAAAACCCTGGAAATAAATTCTCCTTTTTTCCACTGGTCTCTCTGATCTCTTGGATTCTGTACTACAACTGATGTGCAACTGAACTAGCTCTTGAGTGTCCAGTGGCTCATCAGCAGGTGGGGTGCAGGACCCCTCCCTACATGCCGCCAGGCTGTTTATCAACTTCAGCTTGGAACTATACTTGCATTTGTCTGGCATGACCATCGTTGGATGTCCACTGCTATGCCTCCTGATGCAACTGGTGTCTTCACACTCTTTCTCAATTTCTCTCTCAGCCCTGGTTACTTAGGTATAAACTTGTTTTTATTTTTAAATCTGTACATTAGTTTGTGGTTTTCCATGCTTTTCCCCCCAGTATTTCCAGTGTCTCTTAAGTAGTGTGACTGTTAGACATGTTCTTCAATAGAATACAGTGACTTCTGAGGGCTCCTGAATAAGTGCCCAGCCTCCGTGAGCCCAGCTGTATAGCATTGTTACAGGCAGCTGTGTTAGTTAGAAATATAGGCAGTCAGAGAGGGTTAGGCCCTCAAAGGAGCCGGTACAGAGGACCAGATGTCTTGTGACCTTGGAAGAGACACACACCTCTTGCTGTGGGCCAGATCTCAAGACAGAAGGCAAAACAAATGCAAACACACCCTAAGTATAAAACCTTAGGGATCAGACAGCCAGACATGGTGGCTCATGCCTTTAATCCCAGCACTCAGGAGGCTGAGGTAGGAGGAGTGTTGTGAGTTCAAGGCCGGCTTGGGCTACAACGTGAGCGCAAGGCCGGCCTGAGCTACATAATGCGACCCTGCCTCAAAAAACTAGGGCTGGCGCATGCCTTCAATCCCAGCACTTGGGAGGCTGAGGTAGGAGGAGCATTGTGAGTTCAAGGCCGGCTTGGGCTACAATGCAAGTGCAAGGCTGGCCTGAGCTACGTAGTGTGACCCTGCCTCAAAAAACCAGGGCCGGGAGTTTGGCTCAGTGGCTTAAGTGACTGTCTGGCAGGCGTGAGGTTATGAGTTCAATCCCTGGTGCCACAAAAAACAAAAAACAAAAAAACCCAAAACAACAAAAAACTAGGGCTGGGAGTTTGGCTCAACAGTTTAAGCGCCTGTCTGGCAGGCGCGAGGCTGTGAGTTCGATCCCCGGTGAAAACCTTAGGGATTAGGTATGGATCACCTTGAGAAGCCAGGTATTACCATCCCAAACCCCTACAGAAAGTCACTGATCCATAAGGATGCTTGCTTACTACATGACTCGCTTCCCCATTTGTCCCTGATTTGGTCAGTTTTACCCAAACATTGATCTTATTGGTTGACCACAGTTCTGTCCCACCTCATGCCCGTTTGCCTTGTGAGTTTCCAGTTTTCCCCGTCATGGTTTTACTCTATAACAGTCATTAGAAAAGACAGAGTCTTTGGCAACCCACTCGGAACCCCTTCTGTCTCTCTCAGACAGAAGCTTTCTTTCTCTCAATAAATATTTCTGTTCTTAACCTCCATTGTTCCTAAAATTCATTCTTTGATTTTAGAGAACACGAACTCATACTGGACATATAGTAGGTCAGGAGTTTCGTTCCCCTCTATCAGCACCAGCTATCAGTGACTACACATGGTCTCTGGGCAGTAGCTGGGCCCTGAAAGCTTGTCCTTTTTGGCAAGGCCAGTGAGGTGTGTGGCAGGGGAAAGGTGTTTTGGGAGAGGGGAAGAAACGGGAGGAACTAGATGCGCATGGTAGTGTGTTCCTGTAATTCCAATACTCAGGAAGTTGAGGCAGGAGGAGTGCCATGAGTTCAATGCCATCCTGGACTACACAGCTAGACCCTGTCTCAAAAAAAACTAACCAAACCAAACCAAACCAAACCACCAAAGAAACGAAAACAAACAAAAAACAACACAACAGGAGAAACTAAATCTAGAAAGAGAAAAGGGAAGAGGGAGAAACTAGAATCAGGTAGGCCTTTATGGGGGAACATGGTAAGTTCAGACTTGTGTCTTTTAATAAATACAAGATGATTCACAGTGTACTTATACATATTTATGAGATGCAATTCAATCTTTTTTTCGGTATCAAGGATCAAACTCACAGCTGGGCGTGGTGGCGCACGTCTTTAATCCCAGCACTCGGGAGGCTGAGGTAGGTGGAGCGTTGTGAGTTCGAGGCCGGCTTGGGCTACAACGCGAGCGCAAGACCGGCCTGAGCTACACAGTGCGACCCTGCCTCAAAAAACCAGGGCCGGGAGTTTGGCTCAGCAGCTTACGCGCCTGTCAGGCAGGCGCGGGGTTGTGAGTTCAATCCCTGGTGCCGCAAAAAGAAAAAAGAAAAAAAGAAAAAAAAAAAAAAGGATCAAACTCACAACCTAACACTTGCCAGGCAGGCACTTATACCACTGAGCTAAATCCCTGGCCCTATTTACTTTGAGACAGGGTCTCACTATGCAGTTCAGGCTGGCCTTGAACTCGTTTTGCAGCCCAGGATGGTCTTGAACTCACAACAATCCTCCTGCATCAGCCTCCCAAATTCTGGGATTAAAGGTGTGTGCCACCATGCCCGGCTTCAATGTTTTGATCAATGTATGTTACAGCTTTATATTTAGATGTCTTCATGTACTTATAGGTGGGGCTTTTTGGACCTGGCGGGATCTAGGGTGTGTGATACTGGGATTAAGAATGTGTGGAACTAAATTAGCCCACTGATTGAAATTAGCATAGTTCTGCGTGGCACCACCCAAAAGGCTGGTAACCTGGATGGGATAAAAGGGAAAGGCAGGCTGGCTGCTTGCTGCCTTCTGTCTGCTACACCGTGAACTGTTTCTGCTCTCTGATGCCCCTCTGTCTGCTAACTCGCTTTGGAGCCAGCCAATTATGGACTAAAACCTCTATAAGCTGAGTCAGAATAAACTTTTCCTCCTTTATCTTTGGGTGTTGGGTATTCTGTCTCAGCAACCAGAAAAGTAAGACATCCTTGATGTCATCTGTACTAATACAGAGCACTGTCTGTGGCAGCTCCCATACCTCAGTGGAAAGAAAGCCTTATTTTCATGTCCTCAAATACCAGGAATCATTTTCAGTCACAGGCAGCCATCACAAGAACCAGGTCCTGCCACTACGAACCATGGATGATCTTTGTGGTCCATGAAGCCCTAACTGGTTCCTTTTTTCCTGCATGGGTCCTTTCTGGTGGAGATGAAGTGTCCTCTACCTGGTCACATTCCCTCCCTTTTCTCTCTCTTCCACTTTCCACACTCCTCTCATATGTGCTTCCAAGGCTCTGGTTCTTGAGTCAATCTACAGAGGGAACTTTGTAAGTGATCCAATTATTATTTTTTTCATTTTATTTATTTGTTTATTTTTAAAAATCCATTTTGAGGTAAAAAAGAAAAAAAAGAAGAAAGAAAAAAACTAAGGCAAAATTTCAAAACATGTCAATCAGGGGTCAACAATGGTACATACATGGTGCATTGTCATCCCCAAATTATTCACCCAGAGCACAAGACATCCAAATTCAGTTTGTCCAAACAAAACCAGCACAAATCTTTCTCTTCATTGAACTCAGAGAAATCATTAGGATAACTATCTTAACTATTTTTATATACATATATATATATACCTATACATATGTTGTTTCTTTCAGCATCTCACACTAATGAGACAGTATGATGTTTACACATGTGTACCTTATTTCACTAATGATTATGGTCTCAAGTTGCATCCATTTACCTATAAAAGTCTCCAGTTTATCCTTCTTTGTGGCTGAGTAGTACTCCATTGTATAAAAATACCACATCTTTTTTGTCCATTCCTCAGTTGATGAGTATTTGGGTTTCCAAGATTTAGCTATTACAAATTGTGCTGCTATAAACATGGGTGCACATATATTGCTGTGGTATGATGTTTTTAATTCTTCTGGGAAAATACCTAGAAGTGGAATAGCTGGGTTGAATTGAACCTCTAATCCTAATTTTTTGAGGAATCTCCATACTGATTTCCACCGTGGTTGCACCAGCCTACAATCCCACCAACAGTGGAGAAAGGTTCCTTTTCCCCCACAGCCCCTCTATCATTTGTTATTGGTTGATTTCGGAATGATAACCATTCTTCCTGGAATGAGATGGAACCTCAGTGTTGTATTAATTTGCATCTCTTGGATGACTAATGATGTTGAACAGTTTTTCACATATTTATTTGCCATGAAGTTTTTATGTTCAGCCAGTATCAACAGGAAGCTTTCTTCCTGGCCATTTCTGCAAGGAGATAAAATGATGCTTGAAGGGGAGACTCCCTGCAGGACAGACGATGGGTAGAGGGGAGGAGGATTTAGTTTGTGCACAGCTACAGGGATGATGCTGAATTACAGAACCTGGGGGTCTGGGACCCTCAGGATGGTCATCTGCAGACAGCTCTTCTGCCTGTCTTCAGGTATGAGGCTTTCCTAATCAAAGTGACCCCTCCCTCTCATTAGGGAGAACTATTTTCTTTTCACTAAAATGTCAACTATGAGTAAAACCAAATACTTTTCTTAATACATGGCTAGTAAACCATTTATGTGATTCAACATTTATTTCTAAATTCTTTAAAAGTTAGAACAGGCAGGCATGGTGGTGCATAGCTGCAATCCCAGCACTTGGGAGGCTGAGGAAGGAGGAGTGGAGGGCAGCTCAGACTACATAGTAAGTTCAAGGTCAGCCTGAACTACATAGTGAGATCCTGTCTCAAAAAAAAAAAAAAAAAAAGACCAGTATGTAGTCATGTGCCACATAACAGTATTTTGGTCACTGACAGACTGCATATAAAATGGTGGTCCCATAAGATTATATCACTAATGACATTGTAGACATCTTAATTTTTTTCAATTTTTAATTTTTACTAGTATATGTTTGCAGTACACAATGACTATATTCATTGTGATGAGTTGGTACATGTCCATAAAATATCTTCTTTTTAAATTTGTGTAAATATATGATGCTTGCATCTGATGAAATTGCTTAAAGATGCATTTCTGAGTACGTGTCCCCATACTTATACAACACATGACTGTATATGGACATGTTTATATATTGGTATCAGATAATCCAAAAACATAGTTAAGAAAACAACTCTAGCAGGCTGGGTGTGATGGTTTAATTTATTTTATTTATTATTATTTTTAAAACTGCTATTCACTCTCAACAAAGGAGGAAATTCTAAATTGAGGAGGAAATTCTAAATTCTAAAATGAAAAGCCAGGCATGGTGGAGCATGCCTTTAATCCCAGCACTCGGGAGGCTGAGGTAGGAGGAGCGTTATGAGTTCGAGGCCAGCTTGTGCTACATAGTGCGACCCTGCCTCAAAAAACTAGGGCTGGGAGTTTGGCTCAATGGCTTCAGCGCCTGTCTGGCAGGTGCGAGGTTGTGAGTTCAATCCCCAGTGCTGCAAAAAAGAACCAAAAAAACAAAACAAAATGAAAGAAAAAGCCACCTTCCCAAAAAAGAAAAAAAAAAAAAAAAAAAAAAAAAAAAAAAAAAAAAAAAAAAAAAAACCCCCCTCCCAAAAAAAAAAAAAAAAAAAAAAAAAAAACCTCGCAGAACACAAAACACTAAAACACCCAGTGCTGGCTGTTCTGCAATAAAAAAGCCAATCCTGAAAATCATATAGAATAAAAACAAAATCCAAATAGTCAAAAGAATCTTGAAAAATTAAGAATACATTGGAGAGTAATATAGTTTGGATCTGGAACCTCCCTCCTCCATATTTTAGAGGCTTGATCCTTAGCACACAGCTCTGGGAAGGTAGTGGAAGCATTTATGAGTTGGGGCCTGATGGGAGGTTTTAGGTCATTGGAACATGCCTTCAGTGGGGATTGTGGTATGTTAGGTTCTCTCTCTCTCAACTTTATTTCTTTTTCTTCCTATCTCTCTCTTTCTCTTCCTTCCTTTCTTTTTCTTTTTTTGGGTCTTTTTCTTTTTCTCTTTATTTTAACAGGAATAAAACTGAACAAAATAAAACAGAATAAAGCCAATCAAAACAAAACAATGAAAGCATTGCAGGACTTCAAAATCTGATAATAGAAAATCAACAATGGCTACCATAATATATCATTATCTTCAAAATAGCTGCCCATACCATCTGACATAATAAAATCAAACAAGACAGAATAAAACTAAACTTAACAAAACAATGAAAGCAATACAGGAATTCAAAACCAGATAATAGGAAATTAACAGTGGTTACCACCTTTCCTTTTTAGATGTTTCCTCCCCTATCACTTTCACAATATCTATTGTGCATTTTGGATCCCACTAACTTCTTCAGTTTTTTATGCTAAGGAGATAACATGATGTTCACCCTTACGAGTCTGAACCATTTCACCCATGAGCATGATCTCAAGCTGCATTCATTTACCTAGAAGAGCCTCAAGATTATCCTTCTTTATAGCTGAGCAGCTTTCCATTGTATAAAAATATCATATATTTCATATCCATTCTGTGATTGATGGACAGGTTTTTTTTCTTTTCTTTTTTTTGGTTTCCTTTTGCATGAAGCATTATTTTCTCTCCTTTGACTTCAGTCTATGAATTTCCTCTCAAGTTAAATGTATTTCTTATATACATTATATTGATGGATCTTGTTTCTTGATCCACTCTCCTTGTGTTCCTTTCTATTGGTGAATTGAGGCCAGTTACATTAATGGTTACAACTGGCATTCATTGGCTCATCTCTGCCATACTATCCTTCTGCTGTTGGCCCCCCACTTTTACCCTCCATTTGATTGCCTGCCCTGCTTGGCGATCCCTCTTTGCTACTGCTGCTGGAAATTTGGTCATCTTTATCTCTCTCTAGAATATCCTTCAGTGCTCTTTGTAGGGTTAATTTGGTGGTCATGAATTCCTTCTGTTGTTCTTTATCATGGAAGTATTTTATTCTTCCATCAATTTTGAAAGAAAGTTTTGCAGGGTACATGAATCTGGGTTGGAAGTTGTCTTTTTTCAGGACTTGAAATACTTTACTCCAAACTCTTCTTGACTTGATGATTTGTGTTGAGATGTCTGTCATGATTCTGATGGGTTCTCCTTTATGGGTGATTGGTTTTTTTTTTCCATAACAGCCTTTAATATTCTGTTCTTGTGCTGAATTTCTGAAATCCTGATTATTATATGTCTTGGTGTAGGTTTATTTTGGTTATGGTTAGTTGGAGTTCTATATGCCTCACTTGTCTGTATGCCAAGTCCTTTCTCCATGTTTAAGAAGTTTTCTATTATTACTTCTGTAAATAGTCTTATGTCATTTGTGTTGACCCCTCCATTTTTGCTGACACCTATCACTCTTAAATTATTTTTCTTTGCTTTGTCTTGCAGCCATTGAATTGTTATTTCCTGGTTCCTTGTTATTTTTTAAGAGGCCTTTTCTTTCATGACCCCTAGCTGCAATCCTGTCTTCAAAGTCTGAAAGTCTATCTTCAGTCTCTTTCAAGCAGTTTTGCCAGCTTTGGAAGAAGCTTTTAATTTCCTGAATATCTCTTTGAATCTGTTTTATGCTTTGTAAATCCTTTCTATATTGTTCATTCAAGGTTTCCATGCTCCTCTTTTTTATCTGTCTTCTTTGGATATGCTCAGCAATTCTTTCATTGTGTTTGTGATTTCTTCTTTTACCTGAGATATTTCTGATCTGATTGCTTTTACAGCTTTAGGAATTTTTTTTTTTACTTCAGTTTCTATCCTTTCAGAGATTTCAGGAGTGTAACTTCCAATTTATTCTATGTCTATATCTCCAAGGCTTGTTCTGTGTGGGCTGGAAGTCTGAGGATGCCTTTTGCTCCTTTGTCTTGATATTTTCCTGAGTTCCTCCCAACAAGCTGGTTGTGGGGTCCCAGGCACTTCCCACATTAGCTTCCCCTCTGCAGTGTAGGGGAATGGGTCAGGCGCCTGGGTTTCTCTGAACCCAGGTTCCCAGGGAGGCAGGGGGGCATGGGATGGGCTTCTCCAGACATGCATGGCTACACTGAGGCCTCCCAATAGCAGTGGGTGGTGGGGCTGCTTCTTCTCTCAGCCTGTGTGGCTACACCAGGACCCCTCCAGTGGCAGCACACAGGGGTGTGTTTGATTCTCCTGGCCTGTACTGGCTGCCTGCAGGAAGCAAGCATCTCCAGTGGTGTCCTGTGGGTGCATGGGGGCATATCTAACTATTTCTCCCTGCCCATGCTGGTTATATGAGTGAAGCCAGCACCCCAATTGTTGTGGGCATGCAGGGGCAGGTCTGGTTTCTCTATCTCTCTCTCTCTCTCTTTCATCTTTTTGAGACAGGGTCTTGCTCGGAAGTTCAGGTTGGTCTTGAACTCACTTTATAGCCCAGGCTGGCTCTTAACTTGCAGCAATCCCCCTGCATCAGCCTCCTGAGTGCTGGGATTATCTCTCTCTCTCTCTCTCTCTCTCTTTTCTTTCTTTCTTTCATACTTAGCCAGGAAGTGAAAAACTTCCCCCACTAAGTTCTTTCGCAACAATGTGGTGCCTCACCATGGACCCAAAAACAACAGTGCAACTCACCATGGATGGGAACCTCCCAAACTCTGAGACAAAAGACAGTTTCCTCTTTTTAAATTCATTTTTAGGCTTTTTGTTATAGCAGTGCAAATCTGCCTAACAAAAGTTTCATGCTTCTCAATTTCAATAGTTGATACAAAGCTACAGTAATCAAAACAATGTTGTACTGCAAAAGGATATACAGACAAGTGAAAAATTGCAAGTCCAGATTTTCCGCTCAGCCATTGCTCTCTCTATGATCCTCTGTTTCCCCTCTCCCCACCCTGCACAGGTAGCGTGGCCACCATAGTGTGTTGGAGGCAGTAGTGTCTGTGACAGCGCTGGCCTTAGCAGGAGCATCAGGCTCTGCAGTGGCTTAAACCATGATGCTTTTCACAGCAACATTGTGTAATTGACAAAGACCTCTCAGAATTAAGCACATTCCTTGATTCCAGCAAAGGCCCACAGTGTGGCTGAAGTGAGCTTCCTGAGCATCGAGGCATTGGTGGGGGACTTGGTGTCCCCCTTTGACCACTTGGGTTTCGCGGCTGAGGAAAGCTTTCTCTTAGCTGACTACCTGGAGGTGGTCAAGCACCTCAAACCTCAGGTTCTCCAGCAACAAGGCGAAGGCTGGCTCCTCTATTTGGCTGACTGTGGCTGAGTTAGTTAGTGCCTCGACAACGGCAAGTCAGACCTTCTCTGAGACAGATTGGATGTTGGAGAAATGGATCTTAAGGAGTTTGATTTTGATGCCCTGTTGAATGCAGATGACCTGGGAACCATACCAGTGAGCTTCTGGCCACACTGGGTGACACATATGATCTTTTTGCTCCCCTAGTCCAGGAGACTAATAAGGAACACCCCCTTACACCCTGGCAGGGAACCCAACTGGCCATCTTCCAGATGGTTTAACAAAAATAGACCAGGTCACCCCTTACACCTTCTTATAACCTTTTCCCTTTTGTTTTGTCCTCCACTCCTGATCATTCCTTTAGCTTAGAGCCAGGCAGTGAGGTGGTTATCTCTGAAGGTGATAGGAAATCCAACTCTATTACTTGTATTACCTTGATTCTTTAGTGTGCAACCTCAGATAATGACAATGGCATCTGTATGAGCCCTGAGTCCTACCCTCTTTCTCCCCAGCACAGCCCCTCTACCTCCAAGGCCTCTCCAAATAGGAGCTCTCCATCTCCAGGTGTTCCCTGTGGTTCTCCCTGTCCCAAACCCTGTGATCCCCCTGGAGAGAAGATGGTAGCAACCAAAGTTAAGGATTAAAAGCTCAATAAGAAACCTAAAAAAATGGAACAAAACAGAACAGAAGCCACCAGGTATCACTAGAAGACGTGGGCAGAGCAAGAGGCCCTCCCTGGCAAGTGTAAAAGAGCTAGAAAAGAGGAACAAGGCTCTGAAAGAGAAGGAAGGTTCTCTGGCCAAGGAGATTCAGTATCTGAAAGATTTGATAGAAGAGGTCTGCAGAGCAAGGGGGAAGAAAAGTGTCCCTTAGGGCAGTCAGAAATGCTGTGTGCTTGTACATAACTGTCTTGCACTGAAACTGTGTTGTAATAAATTATTTT
>RJWM01015888.1:0-46520 GCA_004363535.1 Dasyprocta punctata | reverse complement strand
AAACACAATTTTTACTGCATTCCTTTCTTCCCTCTCCCATTTCCCCTCTGCTGGGTATTTCTGGAGATTACTTTTGTAAGAAACTAAACTTACATTGGAATCCTCTCTCAAGTCTGCATCTGGGGTAACACACATTATGACAATATGAAAACAAACAAAACAAAACAAAAGCAACCTATTAGATACATTCCAAACCTTGTAGCTGTCAGGAGTTTTTATTTCAATACTTCCTAAAACTACCAAATTCTTAAAGCTGAAGTGTAATAATATACTTACACTTAATGACTTCAGGACTATTGTTCTGTTTCATCCAAGATATGTGGAAAATAAATGTGTGAATATAAAATGGTCTAAAATTTAAATATCGTCAGATGTAATACAGGGTTTTCCCTCAGGTGTTTGACTAGATTACCTTCAACCCAGTAACTAACAAAGTGTTGTAGCTTTGTGCTCTGTTTCGATTATTCTGACTTTTAAAAAGAAACACAAGAGCTGGCTGAGCACAGTGGTACATGCCAGTAATCTCAACTACTCAGGAAGCGGAGGCAGGAGGATCACATGTTGGCAGGGGTCTTGACAACTTAGTGAGACCTCATCTCAAACATAAAACAAAAACAAAAAAATGAACCAAACAAAAAAGAAAAAAGATAAACATCTATTATTACAGATGAGAAACATTACAGCTCAGAGATTGTGTGATTTAAGTAGAAAGGATGGATTTGGTTATACTTCGATATGGACTTGAATTCTCAGGCTAGGAGTTCGTCATTTTCTCTCTCATAAAATCACCTTCTTTAGAAATTAGTGAATTAATGAATATACCAATGAGGCAAACTTTCTACATTCATGGTCTTCCTAAAGCATTTTTTATCTAGTTTGACTGACCTCCTTCATGCCAGTGTATTTTTAAACTTTTACTCAAATTCCTTTTCCTCTTCTCTCCAAATACCTTGGTGCTAATAATAGCATCAGTTCCCCAGATAAATTGCTCCTATTCTTTATTATCTTATAGTGGGGAATCCATCATCACAGTGTTTCAGACTCCAAGCCCTATGGTAACAGAAACAAACGTTGTCTCAGGTACAAACAAAGGTAAATAGAGATGTTTGTTGCTCTTGACATATAAATACCAGGATTCTTTGCAGGAGAAATTCGCTTCAGAAGTTATGGTGACCTTGGAAGCTGCTTCATAGTCTTATTTTGGATTGCAGACTTTTATATTTTGCCACAAGAGCAAATGCACTCGATCGCTTTCTAAGGGAATAAAGAGCTATATGCAGGCATGCCTTTTGCTCTTAGGGTAGCCTTAGTTAGAAATAGGGTGATATTTCTAGGCCACGTATCTAAAAATCTGAGGTACGTGTGTTTTTTCTCATCTTACACATTGTGGAAGCTTATCACGTTATCAGTAGATACACAGAACTGAGCATTTTATAGCTCCCCAACACAGGTTGCCAGTGCATTATTTAGAACAGACGGAGAAGGGTCAAACATGAGCATTTTCTCATCTGTTGAACACCACAGTTCTATCGCCCTGTGCACATGCCTCCACCTCCTCATCAATGTCCATCACGCGTTAGCTCTGGTCTTACTCTCTTCAGTCTCCTAAGAGTGCTAGAAAGGAGTACCTTGGGGGGTGGCATGCTGACACCAGCTTTCCCAGGACAGGGTCAGTCAGCTGTGTGCCTCTTGTCTCAGTCCTGCTTACTGTGAGGTCACATTAGTAACTTGAAATTAGCAGTGGTATTTACCCCTGGAAAATAAATCAATGCTAAAACTCAGGGCTTCCCCCTTGTGTCCCTTTCTTCCCACCGCAAAGTGAGTTAAACAATTACCAGCACATCACAAAATGTGAAGAAAACGAAATGAAAATAGACACTTATTGATATAAAATACGTCTTATGTGAGTGGGAGGAATAAAAACAAGAAATGCTTCCAATAGGGAAAAAAAAAATGCTCCACCAGTCCCCAGGCTCCTTCTTCATGGACCATGAGTCTGCATTATCTTTTGCCCTAGGTCATGTCTGAGAGACAAAGGCAGTAAAGATTTTATTAACACAGGAACAGTTTCTGGAGCTCAGAGTTTGCTTAGTTCTAGGATTGTTTTCCAAATGGGATCAAACCCCTTGTGACTCAACCACAACACAATCCCTCAAGGAGTTACACACTAATGTAATCTTTGCTGAGCTCCTAAGAACTTTTAATGAGAAACAAGCAGGCACCCAATATAGGAACAAACCTGAATAAGGAAAACTTCACTTAACACTGTGTCCTTTAACAGCGATCACCCCGAGGAAAATGAAGTATACAGGCCTTACGAAAGATGCTGCAGAATTTCATTTGACTACTTTATTTCACTATCTATTTTCACTGCTAAATATCTGATAATAGCATCAGCTTTTAAGGAAATTGCTTATAGCACATTCACATTTGTAAGAATCTATTTCTTATCACTTCCTAGAGATAAGCATTTTCCATTTGCAATTTGGAAAAAACTTGTATTTGACAGAGTGAACAGACCATGATGGTCTTTTGAGAATGTTTGGCTAAGTATCTGGTTGCTGCTTCACACCTATAGGAAACCTAGGGTGGTTAGATATCATGAAATTAACCAGTGCTGTTAAAACATAGATTCCTGTGCATGACTGCCAGGATTCTGCATCAGTAGGTGGGAGCCATGTGCTACTGTCAAGGTCCCAAATGAAGGTGATGCTACTTGCATGTGGATGTGGACCTTATTTTGAGTTTCTGTGCTCTGTACAATGCTGCAGCCTGAATAGTTATAGGGGTAGAAGATGCACATGGTAGACAGTCCAGAGAGAAGGTACTCCTGGTTCTGGGCATGCATCTTCTGCTGAGCCCACAAGTTTTGTCTTGTGGATGTTTATCCAATCTCAGCTGGGGAGTGATTCCCTACTGGCAAGATGAGAACATTGCCTAGTGATAGGAATGTTGTTCATAGAAACAGGAACTTATAAGACACCAAGAAATCGTGTTAAGCTCCATATCTAAGGTTACATCCAGAATATAACACATCCCAATCTCTTCATTCTCTATTCAATAAGTACCTATGAACTTTTAAGTCAAATTAAACCTTTTAGGTAAATAATAAAGCTTCACACTCCAAAAGAATGTTTTCCTACCAGGAACTGTCCTCCTTCTCTCCTTTTTTTTTAATTTCAGTGTTTGTAGTAAATGGTATTTAAATATTTATGATTAAATCAAACAGTGTAGATGCCCTTTCTATGTGATTTTATTGAGTAGCTGTGGCAGCCAGTGTGTTACATGGAACATATTTGCTGTGTATTATAATGGCTTTTGATAAGTAGAATGTGATGCTCTTGGTGAGGAGGTAAAATAGTAGAATGAGAGAGAGAGAGAGAGAGAGAGTGAGAGAGAGAGAGAGAAAGGAGAGAACATTGCAAATTTTCGGAGTTATGATAACATGGTAAAAATATCTTAAAATTTTATCATTTATCTCTCTATGTTGTTCACTAAGAGTTAGTTCAGCATTGAAGGTTGAATGATAAGTTTGCTCAACAAACCATTCTGGTTACAATCAAAAAAAATGTTTCTCGTATTCAATTCTGAGCAAAAATATCCCACAGATCTGCTGTTCTCCCATTTGGACACGAACTTACAAAGTCATGTGAAGTGTCAGTGTTGCTTCCACAAATCCAACAACCTGTGCCTGACACAATGGCCAGAAAGGATTCCACAATTTTCTAACACATAATTTCAGATTTTAGATAGTTTAGTGAAAATGCATGTTTATCTGAGTTCAGCTTCTTTTCAAGGTTCATCATCTGTGTCAATTCATTCGACATGAAACTTCCCACAGAATTAGAACACCTGTTCTAAAAAGACAGCTCATTCATTTCACACTACAGATTATTTTATGCTAAGTAGCCTTCCTTTCAGCAAAGCATATAAAATATCACTAGTGATGTTCCCGAATTAGAAAAAGGTCTCCCTTCCTGATTTTGGGTAGTCCCATAGGCTAACTGTAGACATTATAAAGGGGGATGATATTGTTAGCTTTACTCTTCCTGATGCTATTGATAGAAAAGTAAGCAGCGTATTGCAGGCATGATGTGCGTTAACTGAATGTCCAATCCAAATATATATACAAAGTTGAGTTTGCATCTAATGGTCTATTTTATCTTGTTCCAGATATTTTTAGGATTGGGCAGTAATGATTAAGAATGGAAACCAAGAATAACTAACCCTGGAAACAATAAAACATTGATAAAAGTAATTAAAGAAGACACAAATAAATGGAAACATATCCTGTGTTCTTGGATCCAAAGAATGTTTTTAAAGTGTCAACGTTACTCCAAACAATGCATATATTCAAAACAACATAATCATTGAGGAGATGCAAATCCAAACCACAAGTTGCTGAGAGTGGTAACCTGCAGCCACTATTGTCTCAATGACAGTTCTCAAGAGTTAGAGATCAGCCTGAGCAACATTGTGAGACCATATCTCAAAAAGGAAAGCAAGAATAATCACAATGAGAGATTACCCCATGTGTCAGCAAGTATTTATATTCCTTCTCCTGGTGGGGATATAAATTGGTGCAGCCATAAAGGGAATCAATATGGTGATTCCTCAAAAAGATTAAAAATAGAAACTATCCTAGGAACAAGCAGTTCTACCTCTAGGTATGTAAGTCAGGATCTCAAAGAGGTAGTTGCACTCCCATGTTCAATGCTCATGAATTCATGCATAGAAAAAGAAAATGTAATGTAGATATATGATAGAAATTCAGCTTTATGAAGGGAAATCTTGCTACTTACAGTTAAAAGGAGGATATTATTATAAGCCAAGCACAACAAACAATACTACACTATCTCATTTATACGTGGGATTTAAAATCATCAAATTCATAGAAGCAGAGGGTAGAATGGTGGTTGCCAGGAACTGGAAGAGAAGGAGATGGGGAAGTGGGTGTTAAAGGGTACGAAGTTTATGTTAATGCAAGATAAATTGGCCCTGGGGACTTACTACAGTGCACAATGCTTGTAATAAACAATACTGTATTATATCCTCCGTATTTGCTAGAAAAGTAGCTTTTATGTTGGTTTTTCTTCCACACACAAATAAAAAATAATAAAGGAGAGAGAATAGTAGGAAAACGAGAGGTGATGGAATGCTTAAACCTTCGAGGTGGTGATAGTTTCACAGATGTATCCTTTCCTCAATTATCAAGTTTCATAAGTTAAATATATATATATATCTTTTCACTTATCAGTAACATTAAAAAGTTGTTTATAAAAAATCTATCCTAGCTGAAACAGATACTTATCAAAAACAAATAAACTGATAAATAGAAAAGAAAAAAAAAACTCCTACCTCTTGAAACTCAATTCTTATTTGATTACTAGATGAATATCTATTTAAACAAATGAAATGGGTCCCAAGAAGGCTTACATATTCCTAAAATATAACAGAAAGGTGGAATTGCAAAACAACAGAATAAATGGAATGAACTATATTTTCCCGACTTTTATTTTGAAATATTTTAAAATGAAAAAGATGCAGGAGCAGAATTCGTGCCCATATATAACCTTCACCTAGATTTCACAAAGGTTAACATTTTGCCATGGTTGCTTTCTCTCTCCCTCCCTCTGTGAATGTATGTTGTGCTCAATGTATACACAATCACAAATCTACTTATACTCACACATAAATATTTGCATATTTTCTGAATCATTTGGAAGTACTTGTAGATATTATACTTTATTAATAAATATTCAGGTTATTTCTCATGAGACAAAGGCATTCTCCCATGTGAATATAATATACTTACTACATTGGAAGATTTCACACTGATACAATATTTTTAATATGGTGTATAATAAAAAATTCTACATTATCTGAATAATATCATTTAGAGCTTCATCTTTCCAGGATTAGATTCAAAACTACATAGTGCATTTAGTCATCTTGATTCTTGCTGTCTCTTAATCTAGGACATTGTGTTGGCATGACATTGACATTTTGAAAAAACAGTGAGTTTAGTACAGAATAACCCTGATTTGGATTTTCCAGGCTGTTTCCAATGTGATATTCAGATTTAAGGGGTTTGGCACAAATAACTGCATAGATAATGCTATTTCCTTTCTCAGTACACATGGCTCCAATGTGTCACATTATTGGCAATATTAAATTTGATCATAAAACACAATATGTACCAACCATCTTTATCCTAATGGTATATTTTGCCACTGGTAGGTTGTAATCTGTGGTCAACACTTTTAGGCACTTCTGAATATTTTCTTGTCCACAAACTAGTGGTTTAGCATCCATAGGCGATACTTGGCTAGATCATTTATTACTAAGATGATTACAAAACTAAGCAAGCTGCTTCAGACCTCGCATATTCTGCAGACAGAGTTCAATACACAAGCCTATTAACTCACATATAGAAAATATTCATTAGGACTGATCTTGCTATTGCTTAATAGTTTCCTGAGGTAACACATGACTAGAGGTTCATACTTTGAGTACAGATATAAGTTCTTTTTCTAGAACAAGCAGGAAATGCATAGCAATGAGTTAAAATGAACCTTTTGAAAGTAATACGGTTTTGAGTGAATGGTCTTCTCCAGAGCCATTTGCAGTACCTCCAATACCTACAGGTTCTCCTACATTTACCAGTTATCCTTGCAGTATGAAGGTGCCAGATAACTAGTTTCAGCCAATACCCTGGGAGTGTAACTAACAAATCACTTCTTTTGCAAGCCCATGTATGACCCTCTTCTCTCTCTATTGCCTCCACGGTGACCATGGATACGGAACCACTCCATGGATGCTGCCTGAGCGGCTGAATCATTGCATCAACAACAGCTGTGCTGGAGAGTTGCATGACCTACAGAGGACTTGGTGTGAGTGAAATAAAATTCATTGTGTGAGCTGCTATGATTTGAGGTTGTTTATTGCCATGGTATAAATCTAGCCTATCCTAACAGTCGCTAAAAGTCAGCCTTTATTTTCATCAATATTCTGCATTTTATAAGAGCCATCTTTGGGTCAGAATGGTAGATTATTAATTTTCCCATGGTAATAAACCAATCATTAGTGAAGAATGGTACTAATGTTAGTTACTAACCTACCAACTTTCCACATCCCTCCTTCATCCCGGTTTTCTCTGAAAGAGTGAGCCAAACTTCATCCATAAAAGATAAAAATGCTAGCTATTTTCAGTGGTATGCTAGAGCTGGCTTACACAAGTTCACAAGAACTGTTTCTGCAAGTTGGCTGATGTGACACTGGTAGCTTAAAATTGGCCACGGTGGGAGTATTTACACCAAGGAAACTGGTAAATGTGACATATCAGTCCTCCTCCCTTCCCTGCAGCCCCTCTCACTGGCCCGCCCCTTCCCAACCC
Source organism: Dasyprocta punctata (assembly GCA_004363535.1). Classification (NCBI taxonomy): domain Eukaryota; kingdom Metazoa; phylum Chordata; class Mammalia; order Rodentia; family Dasyproctidae; genus Dasyprocta; species Dasyprocta punctata. Next base: position 39,124 of record RJWM01015888.1, on the reverse strand, counting down.
TGTTGCCTAGAGCTGCTTGTAAAATGTTTAAAAACAGGTCCTTGACTACTTTCTCTCCCCAGATTCTGCTGCAAATAGGAGATTGATCATTATGACTGGAGTGGAAATAACACAGGATTTCAAGAAGGGCTTCTGTCTCTTAAAACTGTTAGTAGATTCAAAAGAAAATGGTACATATGGCCACTGAAAGGTGGGCATGAGAATGCTCTTTGCAGCACTACTCATAGCCTCAGACTTTGATTACAATCAAATGTTCATGAACGGTAGAAGGGACAATAGAGCACTATGGAGGAATGAATAATTTACCACTACGCAAAAAAATATGGCTGCGAATCTCACAAACATAATGAGTGAAAAAAATTGACATAATACTGTCCATGTGCTGTGGTTCCATTTAAAGTTTAAAATGGATGAAATAATTCTATGACATCAGGAATTTAAAATTATGCAAATAGTTAATACTTACATAAGGCAGTGATAGAAAGGAGTTATATGGAAGATTCTTGGGAATAATTATATTCTATCTTTTGATTAGGATACTAGATATGTTCAGTTCATGGAAATACAGGAAGCTACATGTACTGAAGATGTATGCAGTAGTGTTCTTTGTTAATTGTTTTCTAAAGACAGAAGTTGACAGAGACGTGAGAAGCTGTTGCCTTTGCTTTTCTTTCTTACAACACAAAATAGTTGTATGAGGCCAGGATGACCAGAACCATGGTGACCTGTCAGTTCAGACCTAAGGCTATAGATCAGCACCCTGAAAGCAGCAGTGCTGGGTCAGTCCTTGGTGGCCAGGTTGAACCACTCTTCAAATCTTAGAACCCTCTCTGGACGTCTTATCTTGGATACAGGCATTGTTTTTGTTGGGCCAAGTGCAAGTGTGTCACAAACATTATTCATTTGGATTGTAGATGGAGGTACATTTGATATTTTAGGAAGAAAAAATCTGAAAGGATTGCAAAGCAGAGTGAGTAATCTGTGTAGATGAATAAACATCAATAATCAACAGTTATCCTTGCTATTTTATTTATTAAATCAGGCTCCCTAAGGTACACGTCTCTGTTGGCTCAAACGTCACCTTCCCATTAACAGACACTTGTTTCCCTGACATTATACTCCTTGGACTTCTTAAGCCCACCCGTCACCTGAAATTCTGTTATTCGTCTATTTTTTCTCTTCTAGAACATAAACTCAGTGAGAGGGGAGACTTTTCCCATTTTACCTGATGTTTCCTCCTAGTGTCTAAAAGTAGGTCTGGGAGACTGAGAGACTGAGACGGTAATTTTCAGTAAATGAGTCAAGAAGGAATCTGCATTTTCTTGGATTTCACTGGGCAGGTGGAAAGTTCTGGACTCCTCTTTTCTCAGTCCTTTCAGTCACCTCTGCTTCTGGCTGACACACCGTCCTTGGAGGTCTGTGGCGTTGGAGACCTCTCCTCTCTTACTTGGGATTCAAGGAGATAATCTGTCACCAGTTTTGTTCTAAAGCTGTCCATAGGTTTTCAATGCTACTATCAAATGTTGTCTTATCTGTTTTTATAAGAAGATTTTCAAAGATCTCTAGCTGGGCCAACCTAACTGCTGAGACCTTCTCAGAGTCTTATTGTATTCTTTAAACATTTTCAGAATGACACAATAACAAACATATTAGAAATTATTAAGCCTAAACTTTTGACTAATCAGAAGTACAGTACAGCATGTCTAGTCTGATTAGTATTTGTTAGAGACATGAAAACACAGACAGAGGGGGCACGACTTGACCCACGGCATAAACAAATCGACACAGAAGCAGGGCACATTTCCAAGTGTGTGGCAATGGAGTTGGCTTCTCTCCTAATCAGTGCAGTGAACGTTATCTGCAAAGTCTGCCCATGGAAGAAAACATGCCATTGGAGTAGAAGGTGGAAATTTTAATATAATTTTAATACAAATTTTAACAGTTTCTCTACATCCCTGCCAGTCTGCATAACTACACAGGTGTCCCGGTGACACGTCCTACCCTTTAGCCATCACTACTAAAAATACCTCACTGCTAAAATTGCTATAGGGTGAAGACTTTGACTTTGACATAATTTATCAGATTTGGCTGTAGCTTCCCTCCTCTCATTTTTTTAGTTTCAATGATGCTCTGAACTCTTCTCCTCAAAATTGAATCTGACAATTGCAAACTAAAGAGATTTAAAAGAACAAATGGTCTCCGAGCTTTCCTTCAAGCTCGGTTAGACAGACTTAATGTTCCTTCAGTTCAGCTGTGGGCTGGAGAGCACATCTAAGATACAAAGTAAATTGAAATGCTCCAACAAAGGTGTCAGAATGGAATGACTTCACCTTTTCTCTAAATATTTGGCTGCTTTTCCTCCCCCCTTGATCTGTTTTAAACCACCAAGCAGCCATTCCTATCTGACATGACCCATGGTATGAAATAAAATATTATAGAAGAAGGAGCTCTTTAAAACTAAATATGGCACAAAGAAATCATTAGCACCTAGTGGAAGAATATAGAAGTAAGACTGTGGGATGTGATCCCAAACAAGTATAAGAATAATTCTTTAGAGAAATTCTGCTCTAAAAAGGACCAGAAAATAGAATGGTAGATAGAGACAGGTAAAGTCAAGAGAGTTTCTTTTTTAAGTAGGAAAAAAATTGAAAGTATATGTGTATGAGAGAAAAAGTACCACTGATAATTCAGGAGAGAGGGGAGCATTTTCAGAGTGTCATCCTGGCTCAGGTGAGGCAGGGAGGCAGTGAGATTCAGAAGAGGAGGACTCAGACTTCATGCAGCAGAGGCAGCTTATTGTGAAAAAATTAAATCAAAGAACATGAATGCAGATCCAAGGTTGGTTGTGTAATGGTGGGGACACGGTGAGGTCCCATTCTGATGCCTTCTGTTTTCTTAATGAAATAAGAAGCAACACTATCAGCTGAGAACGTGAATGAGAAAGAGGAGAATGCATGAAATGGATACCTGGGAAAATAGCAAATGAATGGACTTGGGAAACATAATCAACTACTTAGCAACTCTAAGGACTCATGAGTTGCTTGTGATGGTGAATGTAATGTGAAACCGGATAACAGAGTGGTATATTTTTCTCCATCTGTGTTTACCAGGGTGAATGTGGATGAGGCATGGGTAAAGGGTTGAATGCAAGCAGGGCTAGACTTTTGCCAAGGGAATGCAAAGAATACAGCAAGGAGAAATAGTTGCACAGTGAAGGCAAAACAGTAGCTTTAGTGATGGAAGCAAGAATCTGAGTCAGGACAGGTAGGAAATGAGGACGCAAAAGGGGATGAGGGGCATTCGGATGGTAGCAGGGTCTGTGGACTTCAGGTCACAGTGTAGCTAAAGCACTGAAGTTGAGGCTGGAAGGGGACAAGAGTTCTCAAGAAGTTATCCTTACTGCTACCAAGTGCTCTGAAATTCGTCTGAATGGAGAAGCAACTGATCAAAGAGATATACAAGAGACGGTCACCCTATTGTGAAGGCTGCCATGGGAATGGACAATTCATACTAGCACTGCTTTTAAGGGAAAAACAGAACAGTCTAGTTGGACAAGGATGTAAAAAAGACATAAGGGAGCTCCTAGGAATAAACGTAAGAGAATGTGGATACAAGAAAACAAAACATCACAGGGGAAAACATCCTGAAAATAAGATTCATAGGGCAACTATAACAGCAACCATGATTCATGAAAGATGTAACTAAAAACTGTTATTGTTGTGATATCGACATTTTATAGGTGAGTGTTGTAGTCAGGGGTTACAGGGAGAACAACGGATACAGGACACAGTGTTTGTAATATTATTTTATAATAATCACCCAAAGTTAAACACAAGACAGTGCAGGAAAATCTGTCCACAACACTAAGACCCAGGATAGCCGAGGGCCTGGATCCCACAGCAATGTCATGCAAGAGTCCCACTAGAGACCCAAATGCATGACAATGCCTCCCACAGTACCAACTGGGAATCTAAGAGCCCACAATAAGGGCTCACGCCAGTTTATTTACGGTTCTGTGCTGGGAAGGCCACAGGTCAGCGGTGGAGCTAGAAAGTCTATGCCAGCAGGGTGAAGGAGCCGTGCAGTGGGTTGAGGGTTCTATGTGGGAGCCGAGAAGTCACGCTCAAAAGAAGAAGCGGGGCTGCCCTGAAGAGCACCACAGCCATCCCCAACGGCGACGAGGTCCCGCACTCCTCCGACGATGGAGATCAGTTGAGCACAGGTCAGGAAGCCCAGCGTGACCAGCTTCTCCAGCCCACAGCCTCCCCTTCGGAGCCAGGAAGCGATGCACAATGTGAGGAGCAGGGCTCCCGCAACGTGAACCACAGCCACTCTCACCGATGAGGTCCCGAGCTCCTCCGACGATAATGGCCGAGTCCATATTGGCGAAGCCAGCATGACAAGCACCTCCAGGAGAACCAGCGGCTCCAACAGCAACTCTTGGAAGAACCCTCAACGCCCGGCTCTTCTTCTTCACGTCCCTATTTATGCTGGCAACTTTCTTCAGGTGGAGCATCTTTAACTCAACACCAGCTGAAGCTGGTGCTAAGTTGACCACCAGTTTGTAACCCATAACAGTGAGCAATGGTCAAATACAGTCAATTTCATGTCATTCAAGCTAACTTACTCTAACTTTGCCCCACTACAACAGAGTATGAAGAGAAAGCAGATGTCAGTGGTTTTTAAAAGCAAACTATCACCTGGTCATTCCTCACTTTCTAAATGTTATCAAGAAAATGTTTGCAGACAGTTTTGTAGAGGTAACAGCAAAGAATCTCCTAAAACTGTAGCTAAATTTAACTTCTAGGAAGGAAATGACAAGGAATTTGAAGATAGTAGATAAATGAAGCCATGTGGGGCCAGGACCCAGAGATTAGTGGTGACCCTCAAAACTAAATTAGGGTGACCTAGCAGAGGTGTAAGTGGATTATGATTACACATCTTATGCTTATGGGGTTAAGAATTAACACTGTTAACAAGAGGAGGAGAATGCTCAACAAGTTATAAAGTGAAAATGAAACAAAAAGTAGAGTCAAAACCATAAATTTCTAAAAATATGGGTATTTTAAGGAGTCTCCAGCCCATTCCCATGGAGCAATATCCCCACCTCCCCTTGGGATGTCATTGGTCTACAGAGCTCAATGACATCTACCAGGAAGCTCATGTCAACACCAGTCACTTGGTGAAGATAATCTGGCTCTTCATTTCACTATGACCAAAGAGAGAGGTGGCCTTGATAGAGGACACATGATTAAAGTCTCTATACACACATTTGTCTCACACATCTGTCTCTAATTTTGTGAGTATGGTTGATGTGAATCCATGGTTTGGAAGTAATGAAGTATATGAGTATGTCGTCAGGATCCCTCGGGTCAGCCAGCAGAGTTTCCCAGCATGGCAAGGTGTCCCTGTGCCTTTTGGGCCAAGGATCAGGAGGAGAGGCTCAGCCTGTGGAGGCAGGCCAGATGTGCAGGGAGTTAGGATCCCAAAGCAACCCTCAACCAAAGAAGACCTGAAATACAACTTTCCCTGTCAGAAAAAATATGCCAACTTCCTCAGTCCTTGGTCAGACAAGTGAGGCATACTTTAAACTGTCTCTTGGAAGGTTTTCCAAATGGTCTGCTTTTCAGGAAATGCAAATGCAGATAAATTAATGTGCTGAAAACTCAAGTTCTTACCTTTCAACTCAAACTCTGGTCATGGTGATTCAGTAAGGTACAGAAGGTCATCAAACAGGATCTGTCTGGAAGATGAGCTGGTTTTGCCTGAAGAATTACAACATGCACCAAAGCTCACGCAAGTCTATCACCCCCCAGTAATGAAGAGAGATGTGGCCTTTCCTTGCACTGGTTTCCTAAAGACTATTATAAAATAAACATTATTTGGTGTATATGAGTGGTAAATTATATTTTACAGTCTTCTCCAACTTGTCTGAAGATTATCTCTTTAAAACTAGATGCATAAGTAAAAAAGAGAAGCCTAAGTCAGTTACATATAGACTTGATGTGGCTGAGAAATATATGCAAAAGAACAGAGAAAGGAAAGGAAGAAGATAAAAGCATATGGAAAGTGGGAGCAGCGTGCTAAAGAGCCCAGTTCACAGTACTATAAGAGATGTTCATATAATAGTAGAGCTGGAGGCCTGAGGTACTTGTGAATAAATGACTTGCAAGCTTTATTATGTAATTCTCACAATAATGCTACTGGGTTATTGTTCCATTTTGAAGGCAAAGAGAACAAGACTTGAGGTTAAGTCTAAGGTAAACACTGGTAAGCAGTAGGCATGGGATGCGTGCCCAGGCAGCCCAAATTCAATATTCATGCTTTATAACAACTCTGATCTATTGTCCCTTTCTTTATAAGACAGCGTCACAGATAACTAAGGAAAGTTATGTTTTAGTAAGTTAAATTCAAGACCAGGGCCCAACATGAAGAAATGATGGAAGATATTCAAAGCAAAGGGGGAGGAAGGGTCCTCCTTGCTCACTTCAACAATGCTAAGGTTGTAGCGATGCTAGGAGAGTGCCAATCCAGACCTGCCAGCTGGCTGCAGACCTGGTCTTGCGTGGAACCCATCCTGCAGTGTAACCTCTCATTCAGTTGGCGCACTCTTTATTAGAAGGTTCTGAGGGACAGCAGGAGCAGAGGCAGTCCCAACATTTCTTTTGTAAAACTAGAGAATCAAAGCTATGACTGGAGAAGATGGAAGCATGCACCGGACTATACTAGGGGAAATAGCAAATACCACTTCACAATTACTAGGATGCCTGTCTTAGTTACTTTTTGCTCGTTGCTGAGACAAAATACCTGATGCCCAAAATTAAAGAAGGAAAGGTTTATTCTTACAGTTTTCTCAGGAGTTTCAGTACTACTTATTTGACTCCAAGTCAGCATGGTGTGGAGGGGCTGCCGTTCATGGCAGCTGCAAGTCGCAAGGCACACTGGCGAGAGAGAAGAGAGATGGAAGAGGAAGACCCGCCTTCCCTTACACTGTATGTTGGCTCCACCCCTGGGCGGGCACAGCACTTACATTGCCAATCCCCATGCCAGACAGCAAACCAATAACAAACCAATAACTCAGCCCCATCAAAATTACATGAGGACTTGGGGGTACATAGTATATCACCCAATACAATGCCTAAAAGGGAAAAGATTATCCACACCAAAGAGCACAGGGGACATGGAACAACTGGACAGCTCTCACATTTCTGGTGGGAGGATAAACTGAATATCAACCTTATCACCCAGCAATCATTTTCCTCACTATTTACTCAAAAGAAAGAAAAATACGTACAACCATTCATGGAAGCTTTATCCATAATAGGCAAAAATTGAATACAGGGTGACTATGCTTTATCAGAAATGCTTGGGACAGAAAGTGTTTCAGATTTTGGATTTTTTTCATATTTTTGGAATACTTCCACACACACATGCCACATATGCAGATGAATATATGTGAGTGAGAGATCTTGGGGATAGAATTCAAGACTAAACACAGAATCCATTCATGTGTCACATACGCTTTAAACACATTGCCAAATGCTAATTTTATGCAATATTTTTTAGTGTGCCTGTGTTTTGACTACAACTATTGGTCACAGAAAGTGAGGAATAAAATCCTCACTTTGTAATACGACATCACAGAAAATATTTAGGATTTTGGAATATTTTAGACTTTCAGATGAGACCCAGCTATTAACAGAAGAACAGATAAACAAATCATGGTTTTGTCATAATGGGATTCTACTTAGCAAGTAAAAAGAACTAATGAGACTATACGACATGGATCTCAGAGACATACTAACAAACACAGCAGTACATAATTTCTAGGACAGGATGAGATAATTAACAATGACAGAAGTCAAATCAATGATTTACTTAGGGGTGATGGAGAATGACTAAGAGACATAAGGGACATTTTAGTCTGATGTAAATGTTCTATGCTGATTGAGGTGTGGTTATACATATGTATACATTTGTGCAAGCTTGTATGACTATAAATTTTAGATCTGTGTCTTTCACTTAATGTAAATTACACCTAATTTTCTCTAAGGGGGAAAATTGCATCTGTAGGCTCATGGTGAAATCATGTTTCAGGATAGCTGGGTGAATTCCCTTGTAGTTTCTGATTTAACTAAAGTTGTTGAGCAGTACCATTCCTTGGATAAGGCCCCTGAGGCCTCATCTTTCCTCTACTAAATAATTTCTTAAACTTATGTCATTGCCATTGCCCTTGGGAATAAATCATGACACTACAGATAAATACTTTAATTTTCTTTCTGGACAGAGTATTATCACAATATCTATCTTTTTGATAGAATGTTGAGTTTAAATGACAACTTTACCTTCTATATTAAAGAATTTTCTTTCCATTTGGCCCATTCGTTAATCCCCCTTCATGTACCTATTAGGGTGACTTAACAGAGATTGCACATTTACATGAAGTCCTTCCACTGTGATGTAAACTGATTTTTATGTAACATTTTAGTAGTGAATTTAAGTAATTCATCTGAGGTGGATTAAGTTTAAAATTCTGACATCACATAGTAAAGAAGTAGTTATTGTGGAGGTTAAAGGAGAAAAGTGGAATGAAGAAAAAAATAAGATAAACTAAAATTTGAATGTTTATCTGGTAAATATTTCTAGTGTTTTTTATGTGCAATCTCATTTAATCCTTGGAGCAATCCTTAAAAGTAGCTATTAATTGAGTACAGGTGATATATGAAGAAACTGAGATTCATAGAAATTAATACACCCAAAGTTTAGAACTAGTAAAATAATCTCAACCCCAATCTCAGTAACTCCATATCTGTATGTTTGCTACCTAAGAGACATTTGTGCATTGAATCATTGAACGTATGTCTCTCAAAGTGCTTACTGTTCTCAGTACTAAATATGCAGTTGTGAGTAGCAGCCCATTCCCTGCACTGCTGAAGTTTGTATTCTACTGGGAAGTGTGCTGGGTTTAAACTACACACACACATTCTTTGCTGCTTCTCTTTTTAGTAAGTGCAGGTAAGTTTCCTTGCCTCTAGGTCTGTTGTGTGTTTGGTGGTTTGTTGGTAAATAGAATAAGATAGAAGTGGTATTACTTTTGTGGATTAAGTCACAACATACTTTGAATTTCTGATCCACAGAGATCGTGATGTAAGAAAGTTTTGCTGTTCTAAATGAATGAATTGGGGAGGTTTTAACTCCACAGCAATCAAATAGACAATGATACATTCGTTAAAAGCTAATGGTTTAAGATATGCCAAGAACAAAACAAAAGATTGTAGGAAATGGAAGGTGCTATTTTAGTGTTATTTCAGTTACAGTGACAGGGAGGTTATCTCTGAAGGTCTGAGAGTTCACTTGAGACATAAAGCATGAGAGAGACATGTCTGTCAGCAGGGAGGTAGCTGATAAAACCAGTTAGAGTGGTGGGAATCAAAGTGCAATTAGAGTTAAATACAGAAGGATGGAAAAATGTAGTCACCGCATGCATGTATCTTCCTAAAATCTTAGCTAGAAAGGAAAACAGAAGTGGTGAGAACATTACCATGGGATATAATAAGGCATGGAGGACAGTAGGGGTGTTTTCAGTCTGCTGAGATGTGAGGTGCTACTTTATGCACTTTGAGGATAGAGAACATTCTATGAAAAAGGAAAGAGTGACCAAAACCGGCATAAGGAATCAGGGGCACAAATCAAGCAAGTACATAGCATTTATATTTCCTGCATCATGACAATAAGGGATGGCCCAACCCTTGGGTAGGCTGTGTGAGGCTCTGTGGGCATAAGGATGAGAGAGCCTTCCTGGTGAGTGCTTTGGTTGGTAGGACAAAATTTCCTTCATAAATGCATTCTGATTTCTAATTGTGTAGCTGTTAATTAAAGTATTAACCCAAAAAACTCTAAATGTGTTCGTATCTATTGTTAACTTACTGATTGCGGATCTTAAGGCTTTTTGTACCTCTCCCAAGCCCATATATATAACATTCTATGATTCTGAGTTCTTCAATGTTATCTTTCAAACATCTTTTATGTATTTTGCTTTTTTATTTTTTATTTCAGAGTATATAATAGAATAAAACCAATAAAAAAAACCAGTATAAGAGATACAGGACTTCAAAACATTATGAAATCAACAGTAGTTACCATAATGTCTTTTTTTTTTTTTTTTTTTTTTTTTTTTTTTTTTTTTTTTTTTTTTTTTTTTTTTTTTTTTTTTTTTTTTTTTGGTACTGGGGATCAAACTCACAACCTCATGCCTGTCAGGCAGGCACTTATGCCGCTGAGCTGAATCTCTGGCTCCATAATGTCTTCTGATGTCTTCAAAATTGCAGATAACTTTTGACATAGTAAAAATCAAATACAATGAATAGAATAGAAACAATAAAAACAAAACAATGAATGTGATAAAGGACTTCAAAACAAGACAATAGCAAATCTAATTACTACCATAATATATCTTGCTATCCTTGAAGTAGCTTCACCTGCCATGGAATTTAACATAATCAAACAAACAAAAAAAAAGAATAAAACTCAACCCAACAAAACAATGGAAACAACATAGGAAGTCAAAACAAGACCACAGGGAATCAACAATGGCCGCAACCCTCAGAAGGAGATCCCCCCTAGATGACACAATGACCAGCTGTATTCCTGGAATCTATGATCAGACCACCGGCCCCAGACCCGCAACGCCAGTGAAACACCAACGCACCATAGGCATCCAACTGCATCCCGCCTCGACAGCCATCATCACAGCCTGTGTTTCTCTGGATAAGCTGGTTGCCTATGGGGAGGCGGGGTGTTGGTACCTCTTGCTTGCCAGCCAGCACACCAGAAGAGGCTGCAGCCCACACAAGGCGCTGGTTTCCAGACTGGGCTTGTTTGCTGCTGCAGCCATTGTTCTTTCTAACCCTGGTCAGTGAGTGGCACTGACTCATGAGCAGAGGCTTGGGGCTAGTTGTTCCCAGTCCACTGGAGGCTCATGCATGGCGCTGGTTTCCAGACTGGGCTTGTTTGCTGCTGCAGTCATTGTTCTCTTGAACCCTGGTCTGTGAATGGCGCTGACTCCTTTTATGTATTTTGATGTCAAATTCAGTTGTTTAATGCAGCTTTTGGTTTTGTACATAGAGTGAGGCATAGGTAATCTTTTGACATGGGATTGTCCTATTTATTTGACTGTTCACCTTGTCTACACTAATTGGAAATGCTATCCATACTAAATTCTCATACTAACACGAGTCTATTTATAAGCTACCAACTCTTTCTAGTGATAATTTATTTCATGTCTGAGTCTAGATTATACTTTTTTAAACTGTGAATTATAAAATACAGACAAACAAATGCACTCAACACACCTGTATACTTTAGCAAAAAATTATAGAATGAACTTTTAGGTGAGCACCATTTGAGGCAAAAGATCAATAGTCCCTTTAAACTCATTGAATATCCTTTCCCATCTGTAACCTCCTTCCCTTCCCCACATGCAACCATACCTTGGCCTTTATAATAGCTATTTCTGTGCTTTTCACACACATACAAATTAAATTTACAGTTTACTTTTTAAATTATGATTAAATTTTAATATTTTGCAAGGTTAGTCTTTTCTATTATTTTCTTTTTAGCATTTTATTTTCCATATACTTTCTGGCATCAAAGTTGATCATAAAATGGCATTAGATTAGTATTACATTAAACTAATAGATTAGAAGTTTTTCCTTTCAGTTCAAAGAACTTGGCATTAGTAGGTGGGTTAGAGAGCTCAATATTCACTTTAACATATTTCTTTCTAATTATATCTAAGTAAGAGTTAATATTACATTTAATACTATATTTAATATTCTATTAGTTGTCCCTTGAAGCAATTTTTCATTATTATAATTGTAAACACTTAAAGTACTGTTAGTAAAACGTTATCTACCAAAGACCCTTGTTTTCAATTATCATCAAAGGGTAACCATATCAATGCACATTAATCAAAATAATTACATTAATATGATCATGTTAGCTTTCTGTTTATGTGACAAAATGCCTACCAGAATCAACTTAAAAGGAGAAAAGATTTATTCTGGCTTATGGTTTAAAAGGTTCCAGTCCATGGCCATTTGTTCCCATCACTTTGGTCTTATGGCAGCAGAGTACATCATGGACAGAAGGGACTTGGCTCCCCATATCATCTTCAAGGATATGACCCCAGAGGACCTAACTTTCTTCCACTAAGCACCACCTCCTAAAGATGCTAACACCTACCAATATGACCACAGGCTAGAGGCCAAGCCTTCAGCATGTGAGCCTTGGGGACGTTTAAGATCCAAATGATAACAATGATGATGATGATGATGATGACTTTTCCTTTATTGACATAAACCTCTCTCTCTCTTCTCCTTTTCTCTTCTTCTTTCTTGCTCTTCCACAAAATGGATAGTGCATCCTCAAGAATAAAGGAAAAAATATCATAGACAATCTATAGTATTCATTTAAATTTGCAGGTACCACTGGTACTTATAAATGCAGCTGTGCATTTCACAGATAAAACCACTAATGAAAATACTGAACCTCAATTGTCCATATTTCTAAATAGATTCCATCATTGTATCACTTCCGAATTTTAGAAACATTGTTGGGAGGTCCTGGGGAAAAGGTATGCATGGTCCTTCATGAATTAGCCATTGATAGAGTGCAATGTTTGTCTAAAATGAGGAGGGGATAACTGGAAGGAGATATTTTGGATAGGCTTATATGGGTCAGGTCTGAATGTTACAGCTCAGTCAGAGAAGGCTGTCATACGAGTGGGAAGTTAAGTGGACATGTCTCCTTCATCAGGACCCCCAGGAGCAGGCCATTTACTGTAGCTATCAAATGCTATGTTGGCTAAGATCTGAATGCTACAGTTAAGCACTATAAAGATCAAATCTCTTTCCCAATACGTAGACTCCTCTAACAGCCTCCTCTTCAATGGTGCTCTATCATTTCCTTGTCTCCCAGATAATTTAAACTTAACATGTCAAACCAGCACTACTGATCTCTCACAACTGTTTGCAGGGGAGGGTATGACAACTCTTTCCATTTTGTTGCTTACACCAAGGACTTTGGCATTATCCTTGATAACTGTCCTGTCCACATCCACCTCTAGCACTTAGAAGAAGATGGTTAGCCAGACGCCAATAACTTCACACTTCTTCTGTCACCACTTATCTGTAGCCACCATCCTCTTCCCCAAGAATCAATGTACAAAGTATGATCAGGAAGTATGGTGCATTTAAATTTTAATTACAGTAAAAGACATATTGCCATTAACTACCTTCAAAGTACTCTAGTTGCAAGGCATATGTTTATTCCACTGTTCCTGACACTTTCTGAAGCAGTTCTGCAAGTCCTGTTCTGCATGTGCTTTAGTTGCATTGTCCTGGAATGTCTTGATGTCCTGAACTGACTCAAATGTTTACCCTCTGTGGTCATATTGACTTTGGGGAAGAGCCAGAACTCACACAGTGCCAGATCCAGTGAATAAGGTGGGTGAGGATACACTAATTTTTTTTTTTTACCAAGTCTTCTGTTCTGTTAGATGGCAATCAGCATCAGCATTCACTACATTTTTTTTATCACACCCTGTTCCCTCATGAACGAGTACTTCCAGAACTGCTTCACGTGATGGCATAAGTGTGTTCAACTAATGACAATATATATTTTACTGAAATAATTTTTAACTAAAATATTCACTATAGTTCTTTTTAAATCATAACTTGTAAAAGTATTGGAACAAGTCTCCTGTTTTTTCTAGTTGTGCCTATATTCTATTTTCACTACAAAAGTTAGAATTTTTATACGTATTGGAAAGTTTTTGCCCCACATATTCCTCAGAGTAAAAGTGTATCTTTACAACAACCTAGAGAGATTTTCTTGATCTACTCTCCCTCTCATTCTCTCATGACAACTGCTACCTTCCCTACTCCAGCCACAGTTATTCCTGGTATGTTTTGGTGCCAGGTGGCTCCTGGCCTGCACATGCCTTGCTGCTGGTACAGTCTTCTCCCAGCTACCTGCACATTCCCTTCCTTAGCACCTTCTACTCTTTCTCAGAGCTTGTCTCTTTGACAATGATGCCCACCATGAGCATCCTATTTAATGCTGTAATTCCAACCCCCACCCTGCTCCAACACATCCCACCCAATGCTCCTTACCTGTTCTCATTTGTGTAGACTATATCACCTTTCAAAATAATAAACTTCTCTGAATCTAAGACTCTATCAATCACAAATCATACCATTATCTTGCTATGACATACCAAACTAAGATCTGCCATACATTATAAGACAGATCTTGATTTTGGGGGATGTTAACATGTGAAAATACATGAACCTTAGAACCAGTGACATATGGTTGTCAAGCAATGTTCATTCCTTATGTCTTACAGCAATTATAGCAAGATGACAGAAGGGGAGTCACTCAGTTCTCCAACCTCTGGCTCCTATTCTCAGTCATTCACTAAATAACTTTTTTCTGAGTTACTAAGCTTATTTTGTGTCAGGCATTACATATATAGCGATAGAGAAAATAAAGCTTTAGGTCTCTGGAGGAATAATCATTCAAGTAGAAAGCCTGACAATGAATCAGAAATTGAATTACAGTGTGTTGACTGCTTTGAGGACTCTATGGTCCTAACAGATGTCCCCTAACACCATCATCAAGAGCTTCCAAAACTGAGCAGAGAGTAGGCTTGGTTGTCTATTTTTCTTTATTTTAATCAAACTGTGAAAAGAGGAAAATCATAAAGGCACTGATAATATATCAACTAAAGTAGCATCCCATGCTTCAAAGTCCCCACCACTACTTGTCTTATCACTGCAGACACCAAAGTCTGAATTTAGGCACTAAATTCTTCTACTTCTGCATCAAAGCACCAGGTGATGCTCTGAACTTCTCCATCAATTTTGAGCAGGGGAATCTGAATATGTCTCTATGTCAGCACACTCCAAACCATTATTGCTTAAATAACTGAAGAAGGTTATCTTCACTCTCAGGAAATAATTTTGCTTTCTCATAGTAGGCTATGTTAAAGAACATTGTATTAAAAATGTATCCTGTTATTTCATGGGTTAAAAATATGACACTCTAAGTTAAGCATAAATTCATTAAGTCTAGTTTTTCATTTACAATCTACCATACAATGTATCACTTTCTTTGCATAAAGGAGTGAGTAATAGCAGTTGTTTCATTTATCATAATGTACTCAAAGATCCTGAAGGCCAAAAGAGCTTCCATTCTCTTTGTCTAATGGATTCGATCATGCTAAGAATCTTCTGTCTGCAAAAATTGTTTTAGCTATACCAATTTTTTTGTTTTGTGTCATTCAGTGCATGAACCAAATAATATAATGTAGGTTCTCAGCAAGAAATGGAGCACATCAATCAATTACAGTAAGCCTATAATTTAAGTCCTGTAAGAGGTTAAAAATGTAAATAGTACGCTTCATTGCCCTCTGTAATCAACAAAAACACAACCAGCAACATGAATCTCTCAATAAGCAAAATACACATAATGTTACTTTTTAATGATTTGAACTTTAATTAAAAGGACTATTATTAATATCTTTGTCAAACTTGTATAATAAGATGAGAAAACTCCCCCCGCCCTTTGGGACTATCATTGCTGAGGTAAAGGATTAGGAATAGGAGAGTGGTTTTAACAATGAGAATGACATAGAAAATAAGCTTAGTTTTGGATATGTGTTGAGATGTTGAGTATCTCACTCATGGAGACACTTAGCAGCACATGGTGAAAATATAGAGAGCTTTATGCTGAGGGAGAAATGGAAACTGGAGATACAGGTTTGCTGGTATGCTTTGGATCTCATGGTCTTCCTCACCTACCCTCTCACTTCTTTTCTCCTAGATACTTACTTGTAGACTTGAAAACAGCTCAGTGATAAATAGGGATGTCAAACTAAACTGAATGCAGTTTAGTTCCACATGAGACAGTTTTGTTAATATATTTTCCCTTTTCCAAATCTCCATTTTGTATTACATTTATTTCAGCAAATCTCCATTTTGTATTACATTTATTTCAACTTTCACTCTTTCCTTTGGCTTTCAAAACACACATATCAAGTTAAAAGCTTTAAGCAAATATCAGTCTTTTGCTGTTTTTCTAGTTAGCATATTACAATCATCATGAGATTCTGATATTAATAAATTGTTCTAGTAAAGGATGTAAGAAATTATTTCATAATTATTAAACAAATTGAATGAATTTTTCTCCTCAAAGTTGAAACAGTAATGACTATTTTTCTATGTAAGTTTGAATCATTACTGTGGCTGCATAAATTCATATAGGAAATGCACAATCATAACAGAATGCAAACAGAAACAAAAAGCTTGGAGACGAGTGACAGTGAGCAAAGAATTATAGTATCATAGTTTCAAAGTAGCTGTGATAGCAGGTGTGGTGGTACACACCTGTAATCCCAGCACTCAGGAGACTGAGGCAGGAGGATCACTGTGAGTTTGAGGCCAACCTGGTGTATATAAGTGAGTTCAAGGTCAGCCTGCACTACATAGTGAGAACTTGCCTCAAAAAAAGAAAATGGCTATGGTGCAACATGGTAACTCCACTGAAAGAATCAGCATCTGTTTTGTCAACTTTTCAAGCTGATCAAATTTGTTTCCTGTCTATTTTTCTCTGCATGTTTCTGTTAGAAAATTATTAAGCCTCAAGTGAAAATTAATTATTCTCTCCAGATAAGGAAATGTTGATCATGTTTCACTTTCTAGAGAACTGCTCAAAGACTAGAATGATATAAGATTACTATCCTAATGAAAATAAAGGAGTAGGGGAGAAAAGTATTTGAACTGGTAAAATCTTTCCATTAACTTTGAAAAAGCTGCCAATCAGAACAACTTTGGTTAATTCTACCATGTTATCACTTGCAAGAATGTTTCATATGTCAAAATAAACAGCTAAATAAGTGGTTGATTAAGTAGTGTGGCTGTGGATGATAGGGTCAGAATTACCAGTGGGTAAATTTCTGGGCAACTTCTAGGACCGAAGGTCAGTGTCCTAGAACAGACCAACTCACACTTCTCTGACCACGCAAGCTGCCTGTGGATCAGACTCCCAACCAGTCAGAAGCACTGATATGCAGCCATTCACTTCCTATGCATCTGTCCTCTGATCTTAGTGCCTTGGCACTTCTTGTGTTATAACTGAAAGATTGCTGACCTGATTCTGGGAATCAAGGGCCAACTCCAGAAAGAAGAAGAAAGGAAGAAGCAAAAGGCAAAAGGATTGTGAGATGTGTTCATTGGGCCTGTCCCTCCAAGGTATGGAATCAACCAAGACGTCCAACCATGGACATGTTTTGCATCCAGATGTCCCCCAAAGCCTAGTGTGAGGTTTTATGAGGTCACTGGGTCATGAGATCATGGTACTCGTGAATCTATTTGTCCCCTGATGAGTTGTTCATAGCTAACTGTGATTTGGAAGTTGAAGCCTGGTCAGAGAAGCTGGTCATTGGGGCCATGGCCTGGAAGGGTCTATCTTCCTCCCTCATCCCTTGATCTCTCTCTGCTTCCCTCTCCAAGGCATGGGTTCTTCCTCTTCTGCCATGCCCTTCTGGCATGCCACCCTCTTTTGGAACCATCAGACTATGGATTAAAACTTCTATAAACTGTGAGCCTAAGTAACTTCTCATCCTTAGTGTCGTGGGTAATGGGTATTGTGTCTCAGTGATGAGAAAGTAACTAAGACAATGGACAAACAGGTAGATGAAATGTGATGCATGTATATAGCAAAGTGTTGTTCAGTCATAAAAAGGATGAAATCCTGTCATTCACAGCAATGTGGGTGAAATTGGAGGGTATTATGTTAGATGAAGTAAGTCAGGCATGGAAAGACAAGTAATGCATGTTCTCATTCATCTGTGGAAGTTGAAAAATTCAATCTCATTCATAGAGGAAGAGAATGGAACTAGAGACTGGGAAAGGGGCAGTTAGAAGGAGAAGGGAGAGATAGAAAAGAAGTCATAACTTACAGTCAGACAGGAGGAAGTACTGATTTACAGTTAGACAGGAAGAAGTCATTTTGTTATTCTTTAGCAGAGGGGGAGATATAGTATATAACAATTTATGATATACTTCAAAATAAGTAGAAAAGGAGAATTTTAAGCTTCCCAACACAAGGAAATGATAAAATGTCTGGAGATATGGAAATGCTTATTACCCTCCTTTGGTCATTAAACATGGCATACACTTATCAAATTACCATATTGTACCCCATATATGTCCAAATATTATGTGCCCATTAAAGATAAGAAATTAACACAACAAAAGTTTAAAGCGTTTTCCTGAAACCTATTCAACAACTTCATATTTTAGAATCTCTATCAAGCACCTGTTGAAGATAGCAGAAAAATTATTCCATGTTAAAATCATGGTTAAGTCACAAGGAAGGAGCATGGGTGATGAGTTGGCTTCATGGACAATAACTTAACTAAAACAGTGAATTCACAAGCACTCTCACTGTAAGCATGTAGTGAAACATCCCACAGAAGGAAAAATGAGGCACAGAGAGATAAATCACCTGCCTGGCTTCATAAAGGTCATTACGTAGCCCTATCTCCCTCACTGCCTCAAGTTCTCCCTCTCCTCTCTTCTCCAGCCCCAAACAGAGTCCTGCTGTCTTCAGAAGCAGCTGGCTGGACCCCAGCTCTGGAACTGGGCATGGGCTGCAGTGCAAGGCCTCCAGATGTTCACATGGTTCTTTTCTCTTATTTCCTTCAAATCTTTTTTCTCTACTTCTATTCCAGCATAGTGTCCATTTCCCCTAACCATTCTTCATGTTTCTTCTCTTTAAAATTTCTGAGAGTAACTTGGATTAGTCCCATACATTCTCTAGACCTTATATTTTTCATCTATAAAAAAAGGAAAAACTAATACACACTGCAGCTGCAAAAAGAATCTGTGCTTCTGTGTGTGTATGCACTTCCAGTATGTGCTTGTGAATGTCTAACAACTGACTTTCCAAAGACAGTTTCTGCTATTGCCAAATGAAGATCTGAGAATAAATTAGCAGTGACATAGTATTATATAGCATTTCATTCACACAGATAGAATAGAGGTAAATAACTGCAGATCATAGAAAATAGTACAATGCAAAATATTGAGTGAACTATGAGTTTTAAGTTCTTATTACTTTGTGTTTAATAACGCTTATTTAGCTGTGTTTATGTAATTTAACTTTAGTAATGGCTAAAAGTTAGCCAATGGTACCCTATGTGTGTGTGTTCATGCATGTGCATTGTGTAATCAAGTTCCACTGCATAAATCAAAACCAGTACTATTAACAAGAAAGAAGAGCCAGAGCATTGGCTTTATTTTCTCTAAACTTCTATAAACTAAAGGAATTGCTGAGTTTTCTGAATGTGGCTTTTTACCAACAATGGTTGATCACAGGTTTAATCATAGACCATAGCAACAAGTTCCATCCTAAACACAGAAAATATAAGACATGTTAAAATAAGAATTACAAGAGTCTTAAGCAAGGAAATGTGTCTCCCATAAGAAATCTAGGACCTATCGTTGCTGAATGCTTAGTCTCAATAGATACCCAGTCTCTTTTCTGATATCTCACCCTGACAGATTTCCAAAAAGCATGTCACAGCATGTCCTCAAGCCATTACAGAACTCGAGAAGCTTTCAATTGAGGTCAAGGTGACCTCCTTCTACAACACCACTTGAATCCTAAAACTGTTAGTCCTCTTTAGCTGCATTAAAATCCCAGAGGGGGAATTTGATCAAAAAAGAAGAGAGACACACTACAGTTTTGGTTTCAGTGTAAAAACCAGAAGATAAAGTTTCCTCTATAAAGAAACTGTTTTGTGGGTGCAGAGCAGAGAATAAACCAGTTATCACCTTGCAGAAAACAAAGGTATCATGTGAGGTGTCCTGTCTTTTCCCATTTTCTGTTCACACCCAAGCCTCTATCCTTCCCCTGGAAAGTGTTAGGAGCTGAGTGGTGTCAGAAGCCACCAGTGTACCACTCCGGCTGAACGAATCAATTATTTGCAGAAGTCTATGGCGGCCGCCATGCAGTCCAGCCTTTGGCAACTCAGGCACATTTGAGCATTTCTATAAGATCTCTGCTTGGTGTGCCGTCTCTCATTCCTTATGGAGCACTCTGGGTGACAAGCAAGGCCTAATTCACAACTCTTAGTCTGAGCCTCATCTTTCTGCCAAATGAACCTTTCTTGGGGACAGATGGCAATCAAACTGCTCTTCCTCTCAAAAATGTACACCAGATGCCCTTGCAATTCCAAGTGAAATTCTAGGCTTTTAAAGGTGACAGTGTTTAGACTTTTAAGTTTAAAAACTTACTTAAACTTTCAACTCTTTTGATGAGAAACTTTCCTAAATCTGGTTTATATAGTTTTTATTGTTTCCTTCGCTAGTTGTGTTAAGGGTGACTTCACAGAAACTGCAAGCAAGACCTTCCATAGACTAGAAACGATTTGTATTTTGTGGCTGTTGCTGTGCTGTGCCTAGAACTCCTTTCATGGTCCTGTACATGGTAACCTGGGGAAGATGGGAAAGACCAGGGGTTCTTGGGAAAGGCAAGCTGTCTCCCAAATCTTTCCTGACACTGAAAGGGAGGATGGCATAATGTATGCTCTCTCCATAACCTCTAAAGATGAGTGTAAAGTCACCTTTGAACACCATATGGGTGGGCATCACTCAAAAATTGCCCTAGGAAGAATATCAATAAGACTAAATGGCTCATTTCCCCATAATCCCAACCACATATGCTTGCAAAAATAAAATGGTACAAACCAGGAAAGAAGGGACCTTTCCGTATCAAAGATGAAAGCACATTTGCTAATGCTAATAAGCATTAGCTTGAGGAATTGAGGAGGGGAGCTGGCAAAGAGTTCAGCTTTAGGAACTCATTCTCTAGTGCGTTTCTACCTCACCTCCTAAACAGATTTCCCATTACAGCACTTGTCTTACGCTGAGGTGAAGCAAACTGTATCCCAAAAACTTCTTCCAGTAGTTATATTGTTGTTTAAATTTCCTTGCAACTGAGCGTTTTAGCTCAAGACTCTGAGAATTGAGCTTATGACTGAAACCTTATTGGGACGGAACCTATACTATGCTACTGTTAAGTTGTAGCACCTTATGTAAACTGATTAGTCAAATTCATTCTTCTATCAGAGAGCAAAGGGTACAAAAGGTGTGCCAAGAAAATGTAAGTTTTTATTTTGAGACGGTGTGGAAAGAAGGTGGGGGGAGGGAGGGAGAGAGAGACAGAAGGAGAGGGAGAGGGAGAGAGAGCGAGTGAAAGGCCTGTCTCAGAGCCAGGGCATGGATACAGGAACACCTGACGTATAGGAGCATAGTCTCTAAAATAAAATGCCTTACGAAGGGTTCCATTATTTTATAGACTGATCTTGGATCTCACGTGAGGAAAAGCAACACAGTACTTCTGAAAACAAGCCTTCAGTGGAGACCTCTCTTTTTGTGCTATCCACTCTCATTGTCCCGTGATATTTTCTTATCGTGAGGTATTCTTGATTCCCTAAGAGCAATAAGATCCAATCCTGATCTTCCTGGACTCTCTGCAGCCATGGGAATGAGTAGGTGTCACACGATGGCCACTCATGGTCAATGTTCCCGATTTTGCTTTTCCCTTACAGAGATCCATCCTTTTTTCATTTACACAGTGGTGGAATCCAAACTCAGCATCATTCTGGCTTTCCATTCTCATTCTATGGTGTGTTCATTCACTGCCTTTAGCCACAACTCAGTTGCAGATGACTTAAAAATCTGAATTTTTATTCTAGATATCACTTTTAAGCCCCAGCCCTGGACATAGATTCCAAATTCCCTACTTACTGGACAGATCTGGCAGACCTGTCCCTTACCAACCACATTTCTGTCTGCAACTGTTCTTCTGTCTGTCCTCACGCAGCTGCTCCATATTCACCTCTAGCCATAAGTGATGAAAGGTCCATCATTTGCCAAATCACCCCGACAGAACTGTGGGGGTCATCTTGGATACATGTCCCTAAGGTAGGTGTCTCAGCTACTTTCTCATCACTGGGACATGATGCCTGACACCCACAGTTTAAAGGGCAAGAGGTTTATTCTGGCTCTGTTTCAGCCCATGGTCAGTAGGCTCCAAGGCAGAAACAGGATGGCAGAGGGACAAGGGGAAGGACAAGGTACGCAGCCCATAACAGCCAGGAAGCAGAAAGAGAAGGGAACTGCAAAAAAGAACACACCCTTCCTGTTCACACCCACATCTCCAACCAGGCCCCACCTCCTAACAGCACATCTATGGACAAAGCCACGGATGAGTATAATATCCTCATTATCCAATCACATTCCACACGCATGAAGACTTTGGGAAACATTTTAGATCACAACCGTAACAGTAGGTGTGTGCCCCACACCTATTTCCAAACACTTTACACATGTGGAACTTTCAAATTCTAGAAACTGCATGTCCCTGAGAACTTTTTATAATCACCAAGTCCTTCTTTTCCCATCTGTACAGTGGGCTGATTTGGGGCCTGACTCACCAAAAGCAGCAAAGCATTCAGGCACCAATGAGTCACCAATCCTTTTAAAAAGTACAGCTTCAAACAAAGGACATGGTGTCTAAACCTGCCTATTATAATCACTTGGCATCAACCTGCTTTATATCTCGGGCCAATGGATTGGTGATAAGATGAAGAAAGAACCCAAGACATCATCAAGGCTAAGGTCCAGGTGACCTCTTCCTACTGAGCAGACTGTACCTTTCAGGCTTATTTCAGGCTATGGGTTCCTCTTCATGTCTTGGGAAGACTCTGTCTTTCAGGACCTGGTCCATGTGAAACCTAATTCACAAAATTTATGCCTGTCCTCCCTTTCAAGTTAGAAAAAGTTCAGAGCTAGAATAGCTTTTTCCCTCCTGATCTTTATACCTCTGAATCTCTATCATACCCCTGTTCTTACTTGTTCACCTTCTTTTCACCTCCAGATAAGAACCATAAAGGGCAAGATTGGGCTGGGTGACAATTTGGGATCTCCACTGCACACATGTGTGTCACATTTATTATACAGATGAGTTAATACACGAACAAACATCTCAGGAAAAAATATTCCTGATACCTTGACTTTAAAGAGACATAAATCAAGATATGTTGATATTTAAATGTTCAATTCCTAATAACAATTTTTTATTAAAGAAAAATAAAAGCAAAATGTCATGAATTCAAAGTGACCATATTTCAGTTGGGTGAGGTGGGGAAGGGAGAGCTTGGTAATTGTGCTGAAAAGCATTCCTGATCCTGTTTTCAATTGAAAACAAATTTTGCATCAAGAGTCACAGAGTTGTACAACAGTGCTATGACTCAAACACTTTTGAGAAGTTCTGTTCATAGAAATTATACAGCCTAGACTATGAAAAAGTAAGAACTTGTTTTTACATGAGAATAATATAACTGGGAATTTCCAGGAACCTTCTAGATGGGGTGGTAACTTATGCCAGACACATCTTTGAACACATCTCCAGTTTAATTTTCAAGATACGTCAGTGAAGGCAATCCTTTCGAGACTACCTAATAAGAGACCTCAAAGAAATGAGCTCGAAGAAAAATATTTGAATAGAAGGCTACAGAATATATTACCATTTCAGAGATGATTGACACTCCATTTATATTTAACTACATGTTATAGTAGTAATCCTCAGCGATGGAAAGCATTACTATGTAGGAAACTCAGAGGTTACAGGAAACATATTTAACCTTAGATCAAGTTGAAGCTGGCATCTGAAATCCTTCTAGGAATCAAGCAGGGTATGACTCAATCAAGCTGTTGGCAGATAGATAACAGTCAGGCAATTTAGAAGACGCTTAGAGGAAAAAAAGGACTAAGGCAAGCTTGTTCTACTGCATCAGTAAGTGTCCTGAAAAATTAAGAGTACAATGGCTTGAATGCAGGTGGCGATGCCCACAGGGCCATGTGCTAAACACTTGGTACATAAAGCGGCACTACTGAGAGGGTCTGTGGACCTTTAAGAGGTGTGGCCTAGTGGGAAGTCCTTAGGCCATTGGGGTGTGTGCCTGAAGAGCATTATGGGACCCTGTCTATCCTCTCTGTCTGTTCCTGGCTTGTGTTGGATACACATTCCCTTTATAAGACACCTTCACCCGAGGCCTAAACCAAAGTGGTTGCCCAATTTTGAACTTTCAGAACCATGAACTACAATACATTTCTGTACTTTTTTAGTTTTGGCACTGCTGAGGATCCAACTCAGGGTGTTTTGCATACTACACAAGCACTGTACCACTGAACTTCACCTCCAGCCTCTTCTTAGGTAGCTTACATTAGTATAGTATATACTTCAGTATAGTGAGGCAAAGTTGATCAATTTGGGGAGGGTGGAGCTGCTTCAGTAACTGTGCTCTGTACTGCAGGCATCCCCTCTCATCTCTACCACATTCCACACACCTCCTGTTTTGTCTACTGCAGGCATCCACATCCCTATCCTCTCTGCAGCAGGCATATGCGCACCCTGTTCTCTCTACTGCAACACACAGTCTCCGTTCTTTCTATTGAAGACTTACACATCCCTTGCACATTCTACTGAAAGCTTACACGTCCCCTTCCATCTCTACTGCAGCATACTCTTCTGCAGGCATACGCAACCTCTATTTTCTTATTGCAGGCATACAAAACTCCCATCCACTCTTCTGTGTCAGAGCCTCCTTGGTTTTTCAGCACAATGAGAGTATCATCTTGCCTCACATAGGCAGGATACCTGGGAATTACATCGGTACAGTGGTCAGATCCTCTACTCTTAGTGCTTTCATTAGAACTAATGTTATTTATTTACTCAATAATTACTCAAATACTATCTCTACTGAAGATGCTGCACTAACTTCCTGAGGATATGAAGTATGCTTTGTGTGTGGTCATTGTTTGATTAACTGAAGTGTGAGTCAAATTAGCAAACACATAAATGTTTTTAAATTATAAAAATGTGCCAAGAACATCAGCCTGTATTTTTACAAAATATCAAAATAACAGAGCAGCCAATCTACACCATATGTTACCCATAGGTGAGTCAGTCCAGGTGGCAAGAGAACAGACTCAGAGTGTACTAAAATTATGAGACAATTTTTGGAGGAAGAGGAAAACACAAGAATTGACAGAAGTTGCAAAGAAGTAGATGTAAATTATTGAATCTTTTAGCATAAGTAATGGAAACTGATAGGGTTAAAGACTAGAGAGAAAAATGTGGATTAATAGACTGATGGTTTTACCAAAGGAGAAATGTTGCTTGTAGAAGAAAATAAGCAGGGAAATTAGGAAAGAATGTTTGAGCAGACTGTAGGACATACATGATTGTGATGTTGAAGGTGGTGGCATTTCTGGCCATAATTGGATGTAAGGTGGACACTTAGAAGACTGTGGTTAAAATTGAGTGCATAAAATGGAAATGAAAACATCACAGAAATAAGAAACCAGAGGGGAATGGAAGACAGGACATAGGCACATTACACTTCCGCGTTTTGGGAAAGTTGTCCTTAAAGGTATTTGCAGAAAGTCAGCATTTCATCTTTCTTTAAGACAACAGTCCCCAAATCTTATGCTTGTCTTTCTTTGTTCCTGTGTATCACATTTCAATAAAGGACTCAGGACTACAGCTTATGAGATTCCCTGGGTGGCATTTCCTCTCACTCCCATTCATCTTCTTATTGCACATTTTAATCTTTATTTCCCATGACACTGGAACCTCCAACCCATTCCCTACTTAAGACAATCTGCTTACAACTCAGCCTCCACCACCCTGAAAGCTTTGTTCTTCTTGATCCAATATGTGGCTTCCATAAATACACTCAGGTGTGTGGTACAAATATTAACAAGCATCCAGAGCTCCCCTGGGTATGCATTTTCCAAAATGAGCATGTCAGTGGACCATGTTAAAGAAATCAAACTCTAGGAGAAGGAAAGCAAGATTGTCATGTTTCCTACTGGGAACACTTGCATATTTATAAACTTACTAAGCTTTTAAGTACTACACATATCTTTATAACTGTGTTTACATCAAAGATATTTAGGTAATTAATGGTTCTCCCATTAAATTGAAAGGTATTCATCTGCCCAGGTAAGTTGTTCTGAACTAGTTAGGCATTTTTCCACACCAGTACTTAAATGCTTTTAAAACCAACTTGAATAATTTCAAACTTACCACATTTATTACTGAAAATTTGAAAATTTGAAGGTGCAATGAAATCCACCTGGAAGCGCACCACTGCCAGAGATAAACTCTCATAATATTTACCTTATTTTTCGGTTACCCAAATGTGGAGGAGAAAACTGGATCTCACTATTATGCTAAGCCTTTAGCAGTATATGGTACATAGTGGATTATGAATAAAATTTGTAGAATGAATGAAAATAGTATACATATTATTTTGTAATCTACTTTAAAATGTCTTTATCTTTTAAGTTAGAGTATAAAAAAAGGAACATATACAAAGTGTAAAAAAGTAAAAATTCAGTACTTTAGAAAAGAATCAAATAAAAGAAGCTTTTCTTACTTCATATTGCCATTCTCTGGAAGAAGTCTTAGTAAAATATCCTGGAAATTCAACAAGACAGGGTTGGAGGAGGAAGATGGAGATATGGAGATGCAGTTGAGAATTAATGGTATTATTCCATGTGTTCTTTAGAAATTTGCTTTTTCCGCTTAACATTTCTTAAATATTGTTTCACCTTTGCATGTATAAATTAATTACTTTCTTTATAAATGCCCTGTATGGATTGTACTATAATTTAATCATTAAACTGATAGACCTTTACAACATAGCCAGATTTTATGCTGTGCAAAACAATGCTCTAATAAATATTTTTCCATCACCTAACAAATACTTATTAAACATCCATATGGTATGCAATGAGCCAGACTCTCGAAATTTAACCATTAACAGAACAGTTAAAGTCTCTAACCTATGGAGATGTAGACATCAACAAACCATCTAAAATATTTAACCTCAGAGGGTTCATTAACTACTAGATTTACTAGAGGAATCTGAAAAGCAAGAAAACAAAAATTAATACATCGTCTCAAATTTTAAATTCTACTAAGGAAGAAGACAGGAGAAAGCAGAAGAAAGTGACAAATATTGGATGGGCACGAATATATCTCCAAAGATGTAACTAGTAAGTTGGGAGCTAAAGCATGAAAAGAAGCCAGGTTCCAAAGATACTGGAGAAATTGATGTGAAGAGAACAGTAAGTGCAGTGTCCCCATAGGAAATCTTGTTGAAGGACAACACATGTGGTTATGGTATAGAGGGTACAGCTCAAGGTTAAATTGGAGAGATAGAAGAGTGATGTTGTAGGGTACTAATGGAAAAATTGCACTTTTATTCCAAATATGTTGCAAAACTATCAAAGAGTAATAAGTGTGTAGTGGTGAGATCAGAAGTTCATTTTTAAAAGATCATTCTCACTACTATGGTGGAATCCAACTGGGGAGAGGCCAACAAGCAGCCTTGTTGTGGGTTGTTATGGATGTGTGGTGCTTGGTGTGGAGAAGGGAAGCGGAAATGGGAATAAATGAAAAATGAAAAGTTCAGCCAAAATGTGGTGATGCATATAGGTGCAAATTGTCAAAAGACTTCTGGACTGTGAGCAATTAGGTGATAGTTTTTTTGAGATGGGAGTAAAAGGAGAGTCATGGGTTAGAGGAAATTTAGAATTACACTTTTAGTATGACAATTTCGAGTTTGCCCATTAGATACCCAAGGGAAGATGCCAAGTAAGCAACTGTGTATGTGAACTTTTGTGTTAGATACAAAATAAAGAGTAAAGACTCTTCAGTCCATGAATGGCTGGATATTATCCAAAGAGAGGTTAATAAAACTACGTAGAGAAAGAAGATTAGGAGAAACACCCCATCCTACATAGATCATTCACAGAAGGTTGATTTAGCCAAAAAAAAAAAAATCTGTGTATTGGTACTTTAGCCAAATATTACACAGAAGAATACTAAAACCTGTTAGACTACAAAATTTGGAAGCCACAGGAAAAATAGTATGGGGGGAGGGCATAAACCCACCCAGATCGGAATGGGCTAAGCAGTTATT
The DNA here is from genome assembly GCA_004363535.1 of Dasyprocta punctata. NCBI lineage: Eukaryota > Metazoa > Chordata > Mammalia > Rodentia > Dasyproctidae > Dasyprocta > Dasyprocta punctata. Next base: position 10,995 of record RJWM01015888.1, on the reverse strand, counting down.
GGCAAGTATATGAAGGCATTCTTAGAAAAAGATCATCTTGGACTGGGGATCTAGCTCAGTGGCGTAAGCACCTGCCTGGCAGGCGCATAGTCTTTTGAAATATTGTAGGAAAAGGAGAGGAACTATGGCAACTGGAAAGACAAAGCCAATTCATAGCTGTTGCTTAAAACACTAACAGTTTTAAAACAGGAAATCCTAGGGCACATTTGTGCATTAATGAGACTAATACAATGTGATGTGAGAGGAATAACTGGTCAAACTACTGAATCTAGAGGTCAGACAATGTAAGATTCAGAGTACGGGCATGCTCTTTGACTTTCTCCAAGGAAGAGAAAAAAAATGGAGAAAACAAGATTCAGCTGCCAGCTGGACTATGAATTTATGATAAGATGTCAGCAATCTTCCCTTTGTTGATCTTCATTTCCTTAGGAAAGTATGAGGCAAGTCGCGATTCCACAGTGCAAGCAGTCACGCGCGTGGGGGAAGAGGTAAGTTTGAAGGGGAATGGCAAGATGCAAAATGTTCAGTTGACAATGGAAAAGAAAATTTGCTAAAACTTCCTAGTTGTATTTTACTTCCATGTAAAGCTGGGGCTCATACATCAGTAATGACATGAATTTGCCATTGATAACTTGCACAGGTAACCCTCGTGCACAGCTGTGTTCATCCTGGGTGGTTATCACAGTGTATTCTCTCAGCCAGCACTACATCTAGTGATTTATTAGAAGTGCAAATTCTTGGGCATCACCCCGGATCTAATTACATCATAAAGTTTGAGAGTAAGGTCCATTATAATCTGATTTAGCGTGCCCCCTACCTAGTTCAAATACATTTGAAAATTTGAGAATCATGAGTTTAAGGAGAAATATTTCTTTAGCAGGTAAGTGCAAATGAAGGAAAGAAACATAAAAGTGCATTTACAAGAATATGATTATGTGGGGAGGGGAAGGGAATGGAAAAAAGAATGAAGATACGTTATATACATGGAGCAACCCATGAAGTGTACTACAAACGTACCAGTGAAAAAACAAGAATATGACTGTGAAGATCCTTGGAATCAAAACTAGATAAGCAGAACAGACATCCTCTATAGATATCATAACCCTTGTTAGAAAAATTCATTTTTAAAAGTAATATTGAATAAACATATACAAATTTTAAATTGTGACACATTGAGAATGATCTTCCAAGATAACTTTATAGTCTTATCTATAACACACACACACACACAAATTCTACTATATATACTGTACATTTAAATAATTAGTCTTTCTTTGCTGTCTATTTGATAAGTGAAAGTGGTATGCTTTGGCTGTTGCTTTTAGTTATTAGTTATATTTATTTTATTAGTACATGTTCATAGCACATGGTTACACTCCTTGCGTGAAGTTCATACATGTGCACAACACTTCTTAACTTCTTTTTTCATCTCCCCCTCCATATCTTGATCCCTTCCTATTTAGGAAATATCTATCTTCCTATGTCCCATTATCTTTTACTTTGATCTTTATTTATAGTTTAGGTTTCTCATACGAGAAACCGTGTGATATTTGAGCTCACTTGCCTAATTTATTTCACTTCATATTATGGTCTCAAAGTGTATCAGTTTCCCTACAAATGACTAAGCTTATTTTCTTTGTGGCAAAGTAGTACTCCATTGTGAGTAAATACCACACTTTCTTTATCCATTTTTCTGCTGATGGACATCTAGGCTGCTTCCAAGATTTCCCTATTATGAATTGTGTTGCTTTAAACATGTGTGTGCATGTACCACTGTAATATGATATTTTTAACTTTCAGGCAGAGAACTACAAGGGGAATAGTGGGGTAAAATGGAATTTCTAGTTTTTGTTTCATGAGAAATCTCCGTAATCATTTCCTCAGGGGTTGTACTAGTTTACATTTCCACCAATGATGTAGAAAGATTTCTTTTGTTCCCACAGCATTGCACTTATGATTGTACAATAAAATGTGCATGAACAGGATAGGGATACATCAAATAACATATGAGAAAATGGCCAGAAGAATTTTAACTAGAACATAAAATAAAACCATAGTATGATTATAGCTCAATTAATAACAATGTGTGTCCCATTTAATGTCTGTGAGATTCCCATTCAATTCAGTCTGGGAAAGGTTCTTATGGATTTTCTATTTGGTTGTAAACATCACACTGAGAGAGAGAGAGAGAGAGAGAGAGAGAGAGAGAGAGAGAGAGAGAATGTGACATTGTACCATAGTGATAAAGTGCCATTCTGAGGCCAGTGAATGAACAAATCTTTGGGTAATACTTGACCTAAAATAGGGACTTCCATGGAGGGAAAACATAATGAAATGAGAGACTTTGCGTGGTACTCAAAAAGAAATATTTTGAAAGACAGCACAGACTTCATGATCACAAATTCTTCATAAAGACACAAAGGTAGAATTTATAAGGAGATTATTCTTATCATAATTTATAAGAACACCTTACCATTAAATAGAACTGTCATCTCAAGTCCTCTGGGGCTTCCTGGCTTGGGTTGGATGACACTAGCTCAGGGCCAGCACCACAATCGGCACCGTCTCTGTGAGAAGCACAGTGCCCGGAGGGTTCTAAACTCCATTTTCATAGAGATAACTCACTTTATCTGTTTCCCTCATTTAAATTTCTAACATAGTCCATTTTCCCAGCCAAATGATTTGGGTTTAGTTCTAAGCATAGAGTTAAAGGTCACTTTCATTTTTAAACTTTCAGTTTATTATCCAAAACTTATATTAACATTCATGACTATTTACTGTGATGCTTAACATCTTTTTGAACTTCATGCCTGCAGGATGGCAAGAAGAATGCACTCAGAGACCTTTCACTGCAGTAGAACTAGCTTTGACAGAATGATAAATATAACTGGCAAGAAATGACTGTGTAACACCAGACCTAATGTTTGAATTTATAATAACCCAGTTCATTGCAGTTCTTCCAGTAGATTTACTCCCAGCTTACTCATAGCTGACAGAATGACTGATTACGGTTTATCAACCTTTGAATGCTCTATAATCTACTTTCCAAGAGGTAAACCTTAAGTCTTAAATGTCTTACTGATGTAGACTGCTCTTCTCCTAAAGAGATCAAACCAACACCATGAATGTGACTAACTGGGTAGTCTTGTCAATAACCCCCCTTCCACTAAGGAATCAGGGGTTCTCTGTCATGCTCCTGGCCCCAGATAGTGTTATGGTTGAGATCTACAGCGTCTTCCCAAAATGCCATTTGTTTGGAAGGTGACTAGATCATGGGGTACCGTGCTCATCAGCAGATTCATCCACTGACAAGGTCAGTAACTGAATGTGTTGTTAGGAGATAGAGCATAGTTGGAGGTTACTGAGGACATGATCTAGAAGGGCCTAATTCTTTTCCCCAGCTCCTCCCTTCTCTCTCAGCTTCCTCACTTTTCCTTCTCTCTCTGCCAAGGGATGAGTAGCTCTTCTCTGCCAGGACCTTCTACCATGCTGTTTTTGGCTTGGAACAAATCAGTTTTGGACTGAACCCACTGGAAACCATGAGCTAAATGAACATGACAAAGATTATAGGAGAGAGTCTGAGAAGGATTCTCATTGTCATTCACATGGGTAAATAGGTATCTATTTATCTATCTAGTTCACTCTTACTAACTTTTATTTTTACAGTAAAATATGGAATCAGTACAGAAGAAAAAACAAGGACTAAAGTTTCCTATTTTAATATTACTATTTTCCTTGTGGGAAAACAAATCATGAAAACCCTCTGTAGAATCCTTGTCAGGAGCGTTTTACAGGTCATGCCTGAGAATCACTTAATAGGTCACTGTCCCCCTCACTGCAACTGGGGAGAAGAAAAGGGGCACTAAATAAAAATGTTAACTTACCACGGGGAAAGTATCAGACATAGTACACATAGCTGATCTTCTCAGTGTGTTGCATTTATATGTAAAGATATATAAACATATCTACATAAGGATCTATATTTATACAAATAGATATACATTCATATCTTACAGCTGTTTCAGATTTTTCTCACACTAATAAGAAGTTCCCTAAGAAGCTTTTGTTTAAAATTTTTTTTGCCTAAAAATCTTGTTCTTATGGAACTATAAAATTTAAATACAGTAGTACCTGAGTTCACAAACTTGATTTGTTTTACTATTTTGAAAAAGATGGCCACATTTGTGTTTGTGTGGGAAAGATGGCAATTGTTGTGTTTATCACCTGATGCGAAGTTTGCAAAAAAGTCAAGATTTTGCCATGAACTGGGATACCACTGTAAATACCACTGTAATTGCTATAATATGTACCCATAACAACATTTTATTTTACTCATTTAATTCTTTATATTCTTGCTAACATTTGTATTAAATATATTACAATATAAACATGTACTTCAATATTCTGCCATTACAGAGCTGTCTAATAAACTTTATATTTATACAATATGTAGTATAACCAGGCAAACTATTTCTGCCAGTTAGAAAAACTAAAATTTCCTTTCTCCATCCCCATCGTGATTTCATATTCATTTTAATTAAACGTGGTGCCAATAACATTTGTAATTCAGAATTTGAGCATAATAAAACCTTATTAATTCGGACTAGTATGGAAGGCCCGTATGAATTAAAGTATCTCTATTCTGAGTAGCTTGAGATAAATTAAAATTAATTCCACATATAAAGCACCTCAAGCCAAAGACCACCAAAACTCCTTGAAGAAGAGCTGAGGGTTTGTGTCTGCTGCCTTAGGAGGGAGCATGAGCTCAGAAAGCAGGGCTGAGGCATGAGGCAAGCAAGAGACTCCATAGGAAAAAGTTTTATGGTGCTGGTTGCTACCAAGAGTGACTGGTTATGGAGCCATCTTTTGAGAAGTCAGGACAATTTCTTAAGACAGTCAGTTGAGAAGAAAAAGGAGCAAGTAGGTTTTTGACTTTGCTTCCCATTGGTCAAAGATTTGCTCTATGGAACATGAATTTCCCATGTTTCTAGGTTGTGCCTTTCTGTGCGGTAAGTAGGGCCTCTTCATAGAGTCTCACTCTTTCAGAACAGGGGCAACTCAGGGCAGAAGAAGGGAGGTATCAAGTTTGGGTGCAAGGTGAGGTGCAGTCAGGTTGGATCTGGGAGACGATGCCTAGAAGCTTCTCAAATAATGAGTTGTGGCCCCTTCAATATGAGACAGGACAAGCAAAGACAAGAGGATCCAAAGGGCGTATCCATAGCACTCCAGTGCAATATTGCACATATGGGAGGAGGGAGCCCTTGCGTCAACACAGCTGCTTTTCTATGCACTAAAAGCATCTACAATTTACCCCAGAAGTGATTAACATCAGTTATCCACCAGAAAGAGTAACTTCATAAAGGAAGGGGGAAGGAAAAATACCTATACTTCATATTTTGATTTTTTATTATTTTGAATATGACTGTTTCCTCTTCAAATAACTAAACAATTTTAAAAATTAATACTATTAAAAGAAAAAGCATTTAAAAAATATTTAGAACATAAGGAGAAAAAAATAACCTTGGTAAATATGAGTTGAAGAGGAGTGGGAAAATTTATGCAGTTGCTCCAACTTTCCCTGCTCTTTTTTCAGAGCAGGAATTGAAAAGAATTCTGCATCCATCAAGAAAGAGAGATGTCAAAATATTATTGAAAGCCACCAACAGAAGGAATAGGATTAGAAAGCGGGGAGCATCTCTTCATTACTGTTTGGTATTTTTAACACGTGCTTGCATTACTCATATTAAAAATACTATTTAGCAAAAAGTGGAAACAAAACAGAAGTACCAAACCATGCCTAAAAGGGAGGTAAATACAGAACCTCAAAGATGTTGTACCTAAAAGATTTCAATCTGAAAGAAAAATCACCACAAACCTTAAGAGATTATTATCTGAAGGTTACCCAAAGCTTCCTGAAACATTTAATAGCAATTAAAGACCAAAATAAAGAAATGAAAATACCAAGTGCTTGTAAATCAGAACATTGCCAGTGTTATAAAAGCAAACACTGCATGTGATCAGGTCAGTTTTGAAATGGAGGTTTATTAGAAATTGACATCTACAATTAACAGCTGCAGTTGCCTGAAACTACAAAACCTTTTCAACAGAAAATCATTGACCACTTACTACACCCCAACCCAGATAGCAACCCATATGCAAGGGCACATCTGAGCAGGCATCTGAGGACTGTAAAGTGCAATCCTCTACCAGTGCTCTTGAGAAACAGCAGCTTGCCTGAGAGGGCAATTAAGGGCCCCTCGTGTGAAAAGTGAGCTCGTCTAAATCTAAATAATTAGAATGACTTCCTAAGAGCACACAGGAAAAAAAAAAAAAAAAGAGGAAGATTCTAAGGAAAAATCCATCAGCCTCCTAAATAGACCACCTCTGAAATAAAGGCACACCAAATGGGTACTGGAAAAGCTGATGAAATCTAGCACTTATGATATATCTAAACCAATTTCTAGTCAAACATGATGCAATTAGATACCTGCATTAAAGTATCAACTGTAAGAGAAAAATTACCTGCCAATAGACATCTTCTGGGAAAAAGCAGAATTCAAGTCAAATGCGAACATAGCTTAGAAACCAATAAATCAGTCGAGCATGTCTTTTTTTGTAAACCTAGAAATGAAATTCTGAAGCCTTTTCAAAAAATCATCCCCCCAAGTCTGAAACACACCAGCTGCAGAAGCTCAATATCTTGGCAGTATACAAGTTAAAAAGGCAAAACTTAATGAAAATGATCTATCTATATAATCCTAAATATAACCCCGGACAGCTATCTACAAGAAATGGGGTCCTGACTCCTGTGGGGGCTCTTCTAGTACCTGCCACTAACAGGTGATCTGTGGACCACAGCATCATCATCACCTGGGTTAGACATGCAGAAATTTAGACACCAATCCAGAGTTGCTGCATCAGAATAAGCATCTCCTCAAGACCTCCAGTGAGTCTCATGTTTAATAAAGTTTGAGAAGTACTGGCACGGTTTCCTTATCTTGACCACAGAATCACTTGGCAGTGCTTACATAAAGTCCAAATTTTCAAGAACTTTCTTAGACTTACCAAATCTCCAGGGATCAGATGTGCAGATATGTTAAACAATATTTTAATGTAATCTTTCAGATCAAGTTCAGAGGATGGACACACACACACACACACGATCAATAGAATAGAAATAAGAATTCATTTGAAAAACAAACAAACAAACATCTATGGTTAATCGATTTAAAAAAAAAAAGTACCAGGACAATCCAATGGAGAAATCATATTTTCAATCAAAGATGGAGGGACAACGAAATACTCACATGCAAAAGAATCAGTTTGACCACCATCACTTAACGCCACATATATAAAACTTAACTGAAAATTAAAGTCTAAGTATAAGAGCTAAATCTATAAAACAGAAGAAAACACAGGGATAAATCTGAATAACTTCAGATTTGTCAATAGTTTCATACGCAAGCCACATAAATGCCAAGCACCCAAAATAAAAATAAATAAATTTTATTTTGTCAAAATTAAAAACTTTTATGCAGAGGGCATGATCCAGAAAGTGAGGAAAGCCCACAAGGTGAGAGAAAACATTGCAAATCATCTATCTGATGATGGCATAGCATCAGAATCTAAAAGGAACTCTTACAACTCAGTAAGGCTGAGGCTGAAGTGATACACTTTAAGTGCAGCCACCAAGACCAGTCATCAAGTTAGCATCCCATTTCACATAAAGCTGGAGCCCCATTTCTACCTAATTTTCTACAAAAGCGAGAGTGTGGATGTGAACAGTAAATACACATATGAGTCTTTTGAAAATATCTCATAGTCAAATGCAAGGTAGGGTTAAGAACCTGCTGAATTCAGGTTATTAATAACAACAGTTATGAGCTGTAGTACTTTGGGCAGGGAATTTAATTTCACTTGGCAATATTTTCTTCCATTTATTTTCTAGAACCAAATCCTATGCCACAAAGTTACAATGAAGTGTGAGTGAATTCAGCTTGTAAGCAGAAAAGAGCTATGAGACATTTAGATATGATCATTACCTATGTTATCAGAGAACAATATGGTCAAATTAATTTCTTTTATCCCAATTTCATTCAAGTTCCTGCTTCCCCCCCCCCTTTTTCCCCTTCAAAGCACAAGGCAGAGCATTTTGTACCCTTCAAGGTCTAAGGCAAAAGGCACCTTTTCATCCAATCTGGGGCAGAGGGCACAGCCCCACCTCCCATGTCCATGTTGCACTCATAGTTCAAGGTTCTGCTGCTTGCTGCATTTCACAGTTCACCCACTGGGTGAGAGTTCCACACACTGTGTGACTCTCTCAAAGCTACCTCCTCTTTTCATTACGATCTCCCTCACCCTCAGTCAGCATCCTGAAATTTAAGGACACAGGATGCCCGCGAAATGAACTCATCTTACACATGCAACACAGAAGAGCCCTTACCATGTGTAAATACTTGATACATTTATCTATTGCCATACATGTTATATTAATTTTCTACTGCTGCTATAACAAATCACCACAAATTTAGTGGTTTCAAACAACACAAATGTATTACGTTAATGTTCTGGAGATGAGAAATCCAAAATGGGACTCAATGGGCACGAATTAAAATGTTGGCAGAACTGGGCATCATGGCACACACTGGTAATCCCAGCACTTTGGAGGCTGAGGCAGGAGATTTCCAGACAAGTCTAGGATACATAAAGAGACTCTGTCTCTACACACACACACACACACACACACACACATGCATGCACACACGATGATGGCAGAGCTAGTTCTTTCTAAAGTCTCAAGGGGCAGCCCATTTCCCTGACTTCTCCAGATTTTACAGGACACTCCTATCCCTTGCCTGGTGAGCCCTTATTCTGGCTTCAAAGCACTTTACTCAGAGCTCTACTTCTATCATCATATCTCTTCTTTGACCTGCTTGTCTCCTTCTGTAAGGTTTCTTATGATTACACTTAACGCACCTGGGTAATACAGGATAATCTCTCCATTTCCAGATCCTGAACTTAATTGTCCCTGCAAAGTCCTTTTAGCCACATAAAGCAATATGGTTTGTAGTTCTGGGGATTTGGACGGAAACACATTTGGAGGGCCATCATTCTGTTGATCAAATGTGTTATTTTAGATTTTTACTGCCCTATACTTATCCATTTCAAATGCATACCATTCGTCATCTCCCAAGAATTAGTGCCCCTGGTTTCACACATCATGCTAATACTTCGCATGAGCAACAATGCGGAACACCCAGTCTGCTGGGTGGGGATCGCATTAGCACCTCATCTTAGAAAATGTAGTGTTCTATGATCAAATGCCATTCATACAGATACACTTTAGAGAAACTGAGGCACACATAAAGAAGAACACAAGTTTGAGAATGTGCAAAGGGGCTTTATTTGAAGTTGCAAAACATTGGAATAAACCTAAAAGTCCACATGGCTGATAATGGCAACTGTCCGTTTCTCTCCCTGGAGAGTAAGATTAAATTCCCAGTTTTCCTTGCAGTTGGTTTGGTCAGGACGACCAGAAGTTCACAAGCTCAAAGTAGACTAAAAGGGTGATTCCCCTTCTGGCCAAAAAAAGTTTTTAGAAAATGGCCTACGCAATATAATCTTGCTTTCTGGTTTTATATAACCTGGATGATTCAACAGAGAACTCAAGAAGAGCTAAAAAATGGCAGTGGTATAAAGTGGAAAAACCTGATATCTTAAATTAGCACATAGAGGATAGTTCTCCAGGAGAGCTGCCTAACCACAAGCATCAACCTTGAAACTTTACATGAGCAAGAATAAAGGAAAATTTATAGTGGGAAATAGGGACTGGTATTAACAGTAGATGGTGTATTTACTCTGACTAAAAATTAGACAAGTGTATAACAGACACAAAACATTCAAGGTGAAGTGTGTATTTACGCAGCCCAGTGACAAACCAGCAGGGCAAATAAATCAGTTAGTACTGTATGTGCCCACCCCCACACAGGTGAATCTTATAGACACACTGATGATAAAAATAAGTAGCAGGATATGCACGATATAAAATGAAAGCTTCTACATTAAATTTAAAGCCACACTCAGCATTTCTACATATTGTATAGAAATACCAACACAAAGGGAACTTCAAAGACATGCACTGAAATGATAACATAAAGGGAGCAGCAGCTTTGGAAAAAAGCTTGGCAGTTCCTCAAAGAGTTAAAGTACAGAGCTAATATAAGACCCAGCAATTCCACTTCTGGATATACAGTCAGGAGAACCGAAAATTTAGGTTCATGGAAAAATTTGTACATAAGTATTTGTAGAAGCAGCACTACTCAGAACAGCCACAAAATAGAAACAATCCAAATTCCATAAATTGATGAAGGAATAAATGAAACATGGTATATCCATGCAAGAGAAAAACAATTTGGCCATAAAACAGATTGAAATACTGACACGTATATAAATGGATGAATCTTGCAAATGGATTCTAAGTGAAAGAAGCTAGTCACAAATGACCACAGACTGAACAGTCCTCTATACATGAATTATCCAGATTAAGAACATAAATAGAAGCAGGGTGTAGACTGGTGGCTGTCCAGGGCTGGGAATTGGGTGGGGTGGGAGGAAATACAAAGTGGCTGCTAATAGTTACTAAGTTCCTTTTAGAGTTCATTAGGATGTCCTAAAATTGACAGTCGTGAAGGTTATGCATATTCAGAAATATTCTTGATTTGTATACTTCAAATGTATGGAATATGAGTTATATCACAGTAAAACTTTTATTGATAGAAATCAGAGGAGTGATTATCTCTGAGGGTAGGTAAGGTAATGCAATGTGAGAAAATGACATTGAAGACAACACTATGTAACCGAGATTCCATGTCTTACACTGGATCATGCGTTATTAGGTATTCATGGGTATCTAGGCATTCGCTTTATTATTCTTTATACCTTATATATGATGAAATTATTTACAATATGCAATATTGCAACCATTGTCAAGTTCCT